>JAODUK010004209.1:0-10946 GCA_027564635.1 Typhlichthys eigenmanni
AGACAACACAGCCCTCAGGTTCATAGGGGCACCCAAACCTCTCCACCACGATAAGGTGATGGTTCCCGGAGAGGTGTGCTGATTGAATGTGTGTGTTTTATTTTATTATTATTATTATTATTATTATTATGCTTGTATTAGCCCTAATGTACACACGATGGTAATCACATAAGTGGTAGACACACAGAATAAGAAATGCAATGCAATGGGAGCAGTTTCAGGGCTGGCTTCTTTCTAAATTTAGTTAGCAGATGCAATGCATTTGAGAAGAACATGCTGCCTCTGCCTACTGATGTGTGTGTGTGTGTGTGTTTATGCACAAATCTGTGCATGTGCTTGTCTTGGTCTATTCCCGTATTTCATCTTTCCCATCATGCATCACTGTGTCTGACTCGGCAGTCAGCCGACGACTAACTGGGTCAGGCTGCTATGGTGTCCCAACTGGAACCAGTGCACACAAACCAATACCGCTCTACGCGACACAAAGTTGTTCACTGTAAGTGAATGTTCGCACTGCAGTGAAGTGCTTGGTGATTTCTCTTCATCTGCCGGCTCCTCTGAGAGAACTGTCTTGTAAACTGTTTTGTAAATGCTCTAGGCCAGTAGTGACCGATACTGCACTTTAAGTCAACTGTGGTTGATTTAATGGGAGAGAAGGCGTGTCATTAACATAATTCTACCTATTAACAGCACAACCCTTTCTCTCAACATTAGTATTATATCAGTCTAACAAGAAAGAATAATAAACATTTTATATAGATACCGAGTTGTTGGGTACATAACATACAGTGCCTGGCTTCCCCAGCCCAGGGTATAATGTGGGTCTTTCAGTGCCGTTGAGGTGTGGCTGGATATGGAGGAAATTACAGCTTGAAAGTCGAGCACTTTACCCAGGGATTCTGTGATTGTTGTTTCTCTCTTTCCTCCATCCTTAACCAAGGTCCACTGATTGCAAGGCTCCTGGAGGGCAGCAACAGATGGAGCCTTACTGTAAGTACATTGGTAATGAACATGTGTCTATCAGGGGAAGCTGAACAGGACACATTTTAGTTGTATAGATGAGATGCTTAATTCTACAGACAAAAAACCCTATACTAAGCATATCATACATACAACTAAATGTACTGAATGTATACAGATGTGCTGTATGATAATTAAATTATAACCCAAACACATAATTATATCCTAAGCACCACAGCTATTTTACAAATGGCATGGAATACAGTAACTTTAGAATACATTTTACCAGCAGCTTTGCAGTCAATGGTGTCAAAATATGAATGAATGAATTTAGTAGCTTTAACAAAACTTCAGTTCCACTTTTAGTCACACTTAAATCATCTCTTCAAGTCTTCAGGAAATACTAAGTGGCAAGGGAAATACTGTATAACTTCTCAATACCATATTCTTCCTCTGTTTCTAAATACCCTATTCTTCCTCTGTCACAGTAAATGGCAAATGTTTTTAATTTTTAGATTCTGGAATTCATATATTTTGAAGGCTGTTACACAGAAAATGATTTTTCCTGCCTTGCCACCATTGAGAAAGCTCTGACTCAATAGAACACAGGGGTCTTCTGAAATTCAAAATAATATGAAAGTGTTGTGGTTCATGATCACCCACAATGGTGTAATAACTGTCTATGTCATGTTATCCTGTACGCCAATATAGATGAACAATTGCATTAATACCATCTCCTTTACATTAGCTGTATGCAACTGTCATGCTCTGTCAACCAGCTAATGGGTAGCTATTAGCTGGAGATGTGTTGCCATGTTCAAGAAGTCAGTCAATGTCAGCTGCTGACAGCAGTTGTATTTGATTAGCCCATTTTGTCTCTTGGATCCTTCTTGTGGTTCACGTTCTCAGACTGATCCTTTCTATAGTGCTGGATAATGCAGAGTTAAATGCTCTTATCTGTAACTGGAGCGTTCAGTGTTGACTAACGGGATGTCCTGAGAGCCACAGGAAACAAGTGAAACAATGGATTTCACTGTTTAGGAACCAGCATTTCCAGTTCCTACTCTGTGGCTATTATTTGAAATTGCTGAGAGGAAATACAATATATTTTCCCCCTTAAGGAAATGCCACTGATTTGTGCTCAGTTTAAAGGTCTATGTTATCAGCTGGGGGCTTACGAACACTAAACACACTCACACAAGGAAACTACAATATATAAAGCTCTATGAAAGGGGTGCACAGTCAATTACATACATTTACTTATGGCAAATTCTTCATGTGTTAAATTAGTGCTTTAAAAACTTTTTTACCTATAATAACCACGCGTGTGCACACACACACAGGTTGTGTGTACACTATACTTTCAATATCATAACTGTTTTAAATAAATAAAAAATCTCAAACTTTTGCATGGCCAACATAAATATGAAGCTTATAGTTTGGTTCAGCTTATAGTTTGGGTCAGCTTTCTATGACATACGTTAGAAATATACAGGGTCTATAATTTCTTAATCAAAATACAGTATGATGACAGAGAATTTTGTTCAAACAGCTGCTAGGGAAAACTGCCCTTGCTTGGTACAGCACTGCCATTTATAAAATGATGAACATTTCCTTGATTTTCCACTATCTAAACAGTGGTGCTATGCACCTGTGTTCTTAAGTCCTAGACAGTGTCAACTCCATCGTGCATGTGTGTGTGTGCGCGCACAGTCATTGTTTCTACCAAGTAGCTAACCACAGGAATCTCTGCTCTTAGCCATTGTAGTTAGAAGAGCCGGGTTGCCATTTAACACCTAATCTGTGCCAATAACACACTCCTGGGAAAGAGAGAAACACACAACGCCAAGCTTGGCACACAAGACTGGTGATCAAACAGGCACTTTACAACATGTGTTAACTGCCTCTCTGTGTTCCTACGCATACTATTAAATCTCCATTGAAATCATCAAGGCCTATACCATCAATTTATAATGTAATATCCTCATCCTAGTTTCTCAGTCATTTGTGCAGTAGTTTTCCAATGGTAGAAAGCAACACAACAAGAACATTCTTTTTCGATTATGCCCTTCACAACATTATGTTGTACGTTACAAATGCTTTTGTAATCCACCTAGGCTTTGGCTGGAGAAAGGTACTGTAAGTCAGTGAGATACTCTAAAGAGAAACACTGACACCTGTGTAATTTACCTTATAGTTGGTGTAGTAGACTTCTGAGAATATTAGATTTTGTTGATTAATGTGCGTTAGTGTGTGTAATTGCAATTTTGTACTAGTGTGTATGTATCTCACGGTTTCAGTAAAATAATATAGTTTACCACTGGGGGGCAGCATTCCATGGTTACAGTACATCCTAAAGCTCTCCCTGGATGGCCTAGGTTGCTATGGCAACGATCCTGCAAAGCAGACTTATTGGTGGCCATTGGAGACACAGAGGGCAGTGTTGAGTTGGAAGATAGGAGATGAATTCAAATCTGCAGCTGACACACAGACACACTTAACACACACATAAGCTATGTCTGTATTATTGCTCTTAATTGTTTATGTAAAAGATCATTTGACATTCTAATGTAGGCTACTCAAGCTTAGGAGAGCAAACAGGCTTCTAAAATGGTAATCATTTCATCAGTAGGACGAGTGACAAATAATAGCACAATAAAGGTTTTGTGTGAGTAAATATGTTTGCTAATGCTACCTCAGTGTATTTGTATGTTTGCTGTCTGGGTGGGCTATTTGCAATAGCTGTTTTACTACACTATATATAGCATAGTAGTGTGATCTAATACAACTGTAATTTACTTTCACTTGTATACATGTTAGAATGCTATTCTCTATTTAACAACATTGTCTTGAGAAATATGTCAGTACTGTATAGTCTACAAAGGAGTGTGTGTGTGTGTGCGTGTGTGTGTGTGTGTGTGTGTGTGCACCACTAAAGTTGTTGTTTTCATGTTTGGTTGTGTAAATATAGTTTTAAATTGGTATCTACTGAAGCATACATCATATTTTTCCCTACTTCCATGTCCAAATGAGAGAGGGATGCATAACTAGATTTAAGGCTATGTAATTGTGAATACTGTAGATGCTATAGCCTAGCATGTGTATAATACAGTATGGATTCTGTTTTCTCACTGTGTGTGTGTGTGTGTGTGTGTGTGCGTGTGTGTGTGTGTGTGTGAAGGCAGATGCCACATATTCAGTGCTTTATGTGCCCCATCCAGAGCTGTACAGCATCTAGATGCACAGTGATGCTATACTCTATGTGAATCCAATAAGCTTGTTTTGATTTTACCGTGTTGCTGGTTGTAGAGGAATACTGGTCAGACTGGAGTCAGGGGGAATACTGTGTGTGTGTGTGTGTGTGTGTGTGTGTGAATGTGCTGTTTTGTATTTGCTGTGTTTTTTCTTTTTCTTTTTTTTTTAAATGCTGTGTGTGAGTGCTGCTTTCCCTAGCAGGGCCTATAACGATGGTTGTCAGCACTGGCTGGTTGCTAGGTAACAATTGCCTGACTGTGCTTTGCTTGCACAGAATTACACAGAAGCCTGTGTGTGTGCACATGTGCGTGTGTGTGTGTGTGTGTGTGTGTGTGTGTTTACAGTATATATGGATGTCTGTATGTATTGTGTGTGTGTGCGCGCGTGTGTGTGTGTGTAGGGGTAGCGGAAAAATACAGCAAAGTAGTTTGCAACCCAGTGTTTCCACTGCAGGTACAAAAGCCTTTTAGAAATGTTACTTGTTTCTGATTGCTTTTCAAATGCACTTTCTTCTCATATGAGGCTACTTGCCAATGACATCATCCTCTGTTTTTAATCACAATTAACCTTAGTTGTATGGCATATACATTGTATGGCGTGTAGCCTACATTGATAGCATGGGGCGCTGCATGTTACAGTATTAATATTTGTGTAAATATGAGATATAATAGCAGATTTACTTGAGTGGCATAAAGCAGGAACATGCAGTGTGACAGGTGAAAATAAGATGATGGGTTAAGGTTAGACAAGCGGTGACAGAGAGCAGCACTTCCAGGTCATGCTTAATCTTTGAGCAGCTATATGTAACGTTAATTCCATTTGACCGGCACATTAAAGCCTAATGTTTAATATTAGACTGATCTTGATTACGTCAGTCTCACAGAGCCAGATAAATATCTTCTACACTGAGCAGGGTCCACCAGGACACCATGGTAGCCTCTCCGCAAGAATAACTGGGAAGCTCCCAGACATGGATGATATATTTGGAGATCGTTAAATGGTCCTAAATGAGACCCTGGCGTGAGCACGAGCCTTGACCATCTGGCCCCATTGTGACTGATGAGGCTCTGTTCAAATCCAGCCAGCAGATTCAGCAACACTGATTGGATAGATGCTGACTAAGCCTTAGATCTACAGCCAATCAAATAGTCTTTTAATCAATTACTTTACCCATACTCTATCCTTAATAACTTTACATATTAGCTAAAAGGTTTATGCAGGAAAACTTAGTTCAGCATAACATAAATCCTTCTCTGATGAATTGATGCCGTTTCACAGCTGAATTAAATTTTCTTTTACTTTTTTTAATTTATTTTTTAAATTTCTTTTAGGAAGGTTTTTTAGCGGGAAAGTATTATATTCAAATGTAAACCCAATGTGTTTTTGAACTATACTGTATGTATTGTAAATGCCTAAGCGTTTACAGTAGTAAGGCCTGATGTGTGCTCAAATAGCAATGGGAGCCCATGTGTCTCGTCCCCAGGCCACAGGCTGAACAAGGATCTGAGACACTACCTCAGCCTGAGGTTCCAGAAGTCCTCCCCAGACCATGAGCTGCAGCAGACCATCCGAGCTAATCTGTACCGCCGTGCCGTGCCTTGTAAGTATCCCTGTTACATTTTAAGACACGTTGACGCTCTCTGTGTGTGTTTGTGTGGTAAGTCCTTAGGTCTGTTCTACAGACATCTGTCGCTGTAGTTGTTTGAGAATGGAGAAACAGTTCACACATAGCTACATTAAGTACATGTGTCTCTAACCAAATAATTAAGCTCCTTGCCAGCCTGCCAGAAAATTATTATTGGTTACTTCTGCTCTGACCCAGTTTAATCTTGGATGATATGTTCAAATAGCATGATTTCTGGTGTAGCACGCGGCCTCAGATCGCCTTAAATCAGAACAAATCTCACATCTTGAGTTATGGGTTATACTGTGTGTAGAGGTAGTATTGTTGTTGTTGTTTTCCCATGAGGAGGTTTTTGATCTAATCAGTGAACAAATAGATCAGGTTCCTTGGAACACAACACCTCATCCCGCCATCCCGGATTTATGAAATGGGGTTTGTCTGTGTGTGCTTGTGCATGTGCCCATCTGAAAAGCCATTTATAGGTTATAGATAATTTTATCTAAAATGTGTCTTTCTGTCTTTTTACGCTTGCACTCTTGTCAGTCAATCTGTGCCTGCCTGACCTCTTGATCTCAGCCATGTGACTGGTAAATCCTCTTCTCTGAGGGTCCCCGGCGCCTACTAGGATTTTGATGTTATATTGAAAATAGAGTCCTGCCTGATTATGTGATGCACATGTTAATGCACAAGTACTAGTAAAAGACCACACGCTGGTGGACAAGCAGTAGACAAACCGCAACTGTACCTATATGATCCCTATAGTTATGTTTTTAAAAAAGCATGTCTGTTTAGCCATGACTAGCAGCCAAAAGCCAGTGAAACATTACATGTGTTAAGGAAGGAGAGCATTGCTACTGTGTTGTGAATTGTATCATTATACGTACACGGTGTGCATTCAGACAGAAAGAAAGGGCTCTTGTTTTGGGACACCTGGTAAGTCTAAAAAGTAAGAAAATATGTTTGATCTCTCTTCTTGCCGCGTCCTCTCTTTCTGGGATCCTCTTTTCATTTATTTCTTTATTGTACAGTTACAGTGTTTCTCTAAGTCTCTTGGCATGACAGGGCAGAATGACTAGCGGGAAAATAAAAGCCACACTTCTGAACCCTCACTCTCTTTTGTCTTCCCCCTGTCGTCCTCACCCACCGCCCCTGACCACGTGTCTCTGGCTCCCCCCATCCCAACGGCTGACTCAAACAGGTGCTTGTTCCTCCTTCAAAAAAGCTCTGGTGTTGTCTTTTTTTTGGGAGGAGGTCGCCCCCTCCCCCAAATAGCCGCCCCTCCCCTTCCCGTGCATCCTGCTCCGTGCTACAGATGGTCATTGTTATCGTGCGCTGCAAATGGCACCATTGACAGGGAAGTCAACTCTCTCGTGGGAGCGTTTCGGTTGCCTCTCACGTCTCCAGCTGCTGCTGTGAGAGAGGAGGGTTAGCTGGACGCTATAGAGCCGCTGTCTGTCTGAACCCATCCCCCCTCCCCCCATCTGATTCTCTCTCTCTCTTTCCAATCAAATCATCTTGCGAGTGTCAGCGTCCCCTTGGCTCTCTCTCTCTCTCGTGTCTTCTCTAATGTCACTCTCTCACCATATTCCTGTAGCTGTGTCTGCTGCTCTCTCTCTCTCTCTCTCTCTCTCTCTCTCTCTCTCTCTCTCTCTCTTGTGTCTTCTCTAATGTCACTCTCTCACCATCTTCCTGTAGCTGTGTCTGCTGCTCTCTCTCTCTCTCTCTCTCTCTCTCTCTCTCCCCCACCCGCCCCTCTTCCCTGCGCGTCGTCCGTCACTATCTCGCTTCCTTGTTTTTCCGCTCGGCTGCCGATCTCTGAGAAATCATTGCCAGAGACACATTTCCCTGCTTGCCGCTGACACAAAGGAAGGATTAGGGCTCGTCTCGTCGGCTCCTGCTCGCTCCGTGTCCAGGCAAGTGGCAGCTCGCTTACTCTCCCCTCCTCTCCTCCTGCTCTCCTCCTTCTCTCCTTCACCCTCGCAGTTTGCCAGCGTCCATGATGCGCACTCACGCACGCGCACACACACACACACACAGCAGGAGGAGACGCCTGGTGGACCTAGTGTGGTCGGTGTGTGTGTGTGTGTGTGTGTATATAGGTTAAGGGAATCAGAGACGGCGGGGGTGGGAATTATGTGAGGGGGTGAGGGAAGGGGGGGGCAGGCACGTCCAACACAGAGGGACAGATGGCCAGTAGCTCTGGTGCTTTTTCCTCTTTGCGTTCCTAATTCATCCTGCAGGCTTTGTGCACGGCCCGCTAGCACACAGACGCTCTTTTCAAGCAAGCAGGAGACGACGGCTGCACCTCAACCGACGGGAGGGGGGGACGTTGTGTCTTGTGTGTGTGTGTGTGAGAAGAGCGATTGAGGATGGGGGGGGGGTTGTTGTCGCGGTAGAGGCAGGTCAGGTTTTTCAGAAGGAGTGGATAGGATAGTCGTAGAGGAGGGCTAGAGGGAGGAGGATTGGGGGGGCTCAAATGCATGGAGGTCAGGTCCAGATGCTCCTTTAACAAAAGGGCTTTTCTGGGGGAACGGCAGGGGGAGGCATGGCACTCGCCATTATGTGTGCGTGTGTGCGTGCGTGCGCGTGTCTGTATGTGTGTGTCTCTGCATTGCAGGGAGCTGCCGAGGAGGCTCATGCTAATGACGGCCATTCAGCCCTGTAACGGATGAGTGAACCCCGCCTCCTGTTTGCCTGCGTCTCACGAACGCACAGGTTAACACTCACTCCGTGGATGAGGCTGTACAGTGCTAACACAGTGTCCTGTGTGGGGACCAGCCACAGACATATGATAGCCTCACTGTGTATTCTGGACAAATATCTTTTGTAGCACTGAAACAGGTGCAGCTGTTGTGAATGCCTCTGTTTGTGTGTGTGTGTGTGCGTGTGTGTGTGTGTGCGCGCGTTTATGTCATATCTAGCACCGTTGACATATACACGTTAGCCGTGTAGTCGGCATGGTGACTCTACTAATAACAAATATAGTAATGTGTCATGTCAATAGTGTGAGTGGGGTGACGGGTCATGCTGTGGTTGTTTTTGGTCTTTTTCTCTATTTGATTTGATATTATTTCTTTTTGAATACACCACTCTGTAACATAATTTCTATTTGTGAATTAGTATTTGATACATTACCATTAACACCGTAATCACACTCATCCTAGTGTTACTATAATGTTATTACTCACAATCACACTCGGCATGTATTCCAAGGTTGTATAAGACCGTTATTGTCACACCAATTTCATTAGCCAGTGTCAAGCCAACTGTGTTTACAATGTGCAAACACGCAAACCTAGTTATACAGGCTATTTTACATCGAAGGGATGTAAAGACAGACGTGTTCCAGATGACTTGATGTGAGGCAGATGTGACCTGTTGGCCCGCTGGCTAGGCGTGTACATAACATGTGTGGTGTGTGTATACGCTAAGGGTGTCACATCGCACACCTGCTGGGCAGGACAACTGACACCTTCTTCATGATTGTTTACATATGGATATACTGTATGGTGGTCGATGACATCAGCACTGCCGTCAACCTGACCAGATGTCAGCCAACTCTTTATTTAGCCTCTGGAATCATTTCCAGTGTCTTCTGACCAGGAAGGACTTAACTATAGAGATGCTTTTTGGCATTTCCTTTTTGTATTGTAGGTGGGCTGCACTGGGGAGCCTTAAATACCCAGGGAACAAGATAAACAAGATAATTTCTCTGTTTATAGTTAGAGAAATGGTGCACTGTATTCTTGCCAGAGTGGAGTATGTAGTGGTCAATGGAAAGGACTGCTTTTAGCCTTGGGGTTTGAGGTCAAGGAAATTAAGTGAACAAAGAATACATTTTATCATATTTTATTATACTACGTTGTGTGATAGTCTTGTGATGGGTGTGTGTATGTGTGTGTGTGTATGTGTCAGATTCTGGTCTGTTATTAATAAAGCCGTACTGTGACGTTAAATATGTTTAGCTGGCCGGAATGTGACAAGATTTATCTAAAAATGATGTGTTCCAATGGCTAGCTATATTTCCTCATTAAACAACCAGCATCTCAGGGTGTGAAATGATTCATCAGCTTACACTATAAATAGAGCCTCCTCCATTGGTCTAAGGAAGTCTCACACCTTGTTGTTTTCATCTGACGGCTGGAAAATTCTCTTACACTCATCCTCACTTCTGTGGAGAAGCCATTTCATATCATATATCTGTTTTTTATCCTGCAGCGTCATGTAGCTAAATTAGCCATTAGCCATATGCTAATATAGTAGCAAGCATGTTTTATCTGGTTTATTAGCATGTATACACCGTCATTGTACAGGCGCCTTGCTATGTGCAAAATACATTTGATTGTCAGAAAAGTATAGTAGCTTTGATGGACCTGAATTGCTATTGTAATTGAAAGGCAGATGTCCACATTAGAATGCACTCACTAATGGGATACTGTACATATAGAAAACTCTGCAGTTACCTCACTCAGGGGGGTGCGTAATATACTGTATGCATTGATCAAGACATGAGCTCAACCTGCTCATCCATGGTTGTACTCACTGTAATTTGCCTTGTGAATTATTAATAATTTTCACAAGCGATGAAGGCTACTGCGTTTGTTTTTGTCAAAGTTGTGATAGAATGGGGCCATGTGGCAGAGCTGCAGCCTTCTCTTCCCTGAGGGCAGCTCCCGGGTTCACTGATCAGGTTGCCCGGGCAGCAGTCATTATTGTCCATGCAGGTACAGGCTGGACCTGTAAGACATGAGATGTCTTTTGGTTCTCTCTCTCTCTCGCTCTCGCGCTCTGTCTGGGCTTGGGTCCTCATCAAGTGCAGGCGCTACGCTATGCAGCCCATTGATGAACAAAAGCTTTGCGCAACTGCTTGCATTTGCTAATCCACTCGTTTAGCCTCGATCCACTTGACCATGCGCGCTGTAATTCCTTTACCACTACATACTGTATGTGCCACGTCAATGTGTTGCACCTCCAAAGGCTTAAACTGGATATCAATAGTTGCAACGTCATCCACTGAATCCATCCGTATTCCACTGTACCCCTCCACCTCCCTCTTCCTCCACATTCACATCAGTAGTCCCTCCCTACCCCCATCAATGTCCTCTGT
>JAODUK010004210.1:0-10946 GCA_027564635.1 Typhlichthys eigenmanni
CCCCCCCCCCCCCCCCCCCCCCCCCCCCCCCCCCCCCCCCCCCCCCCCCCGCCCCCGCGTGTGCCGGGAGAGTGTACCTCGCTGTGCCGTGCCACACCGTAGCCCCGACCACATTAGAGCAAATGAATCCATTCCACCTCCCGCTACGGCGGCTCCCTCTCTCTCCCCCCCCCCCCCGAGAGAGGGAGGGGGGGAGTGGGGAGGAGGTAAAGGTTCAGATATGGAGGTGCAAAGGAGGAAAGTGACGGCGGAGCAAATGGAAGGATAGAGAGCAGAGAGAGACGTGCGCTCTGTGGTCGTAATGGGGCCTGAGTGCTCGGGAGAACAGACGCCAGCCCGGCCCGCTCACACACAGAAGGAGAGGACGCTGCTGAGTAATGAAGACGGCCTCTTGGCAGCTGATCTGCTATTGGTCAGCACTGGTCGTGACCGGTTGGCATTCGCATACACCACACACACACACACACACACACGAATGAGGGTCACAAGAGTATTTTGAAGTATTTAAATATTGCACAAGCTTTTTTGTTGTGTTGTTTTATGTGGTTCCGGGAAGGGTGTGAGTTTAGAACCACTTGTTCTTGGTCTGTGGCTCAAGATGTCTGAAGATGCACTGACCAATACAGGTGTACTTAGTATTCCCCTTGGAGAGAAACCACACACGCGACAACATGTGGTTCACACGTGAAGCTCAGGTGGTTTCACTGTAAGGCTTTTATGGTTTGGCACATAAAACAGACCCACAGACCAGAGAGGCCCAGTGTCGATTGAAGTGAAAACCTCACGTGGTGGACCTTCTAATGTGGTGTTTAGTGGCACGCCGTGTGCATCACTTTGCCATATATCATGTGCAACATGTAACCCTCCCCCGACATGACCCTACTACGGTGGTCCCATTCACAAAGCAAGCTCCACTTGAGAAAATGAAACATACCCTAAGTGTGTGTGTGTGTGTGTGGAGGGGGGTGGGAGGGAGTTTGTGTTGTGTGTGCACATGTCCACGACGTGTGTCTGGATAGTGTGCACTCCATGTAATTGTGACAAGATAATTTCTCTCTCTCTCTCTCGCTCTCTCTCTCTCTCTCTCCAGTGAGACTGGCCTCTCTCGCCCCCTCCCTGGAATACTCCAGTGCTTTTCATATTACCATGCTTTTGTTTCTAAGCACTTATTTCTTGCCCCACTTCACCCGGCTTGTTTTGCACAAGGAAATAAGTGGGTGTGTGTGCGTGCGCGTGTGTGTGTGCGCGCACGTGTGTGTGTGAGAAACAAAGAGGCTTTCTTGCGTGTTTGTATTACTTGTACCCTGCTAGAAATCCTAGAAGTTCCTTCTGTTCCACGTGCACGTGTGTGTGTGTGTGTGTGTGTGTGCGCGTCTCGGGGGTATGGACTGCACAATTGGATGTGTAATTATTTGTCTCACACCTCTTCTAAGCAGTGCAGATTGGAGCTGATGAAGATGTTTTGGAGACCATAAAGATGTAGTTGGCCTAAGCTTTGAGGAGGCGGGTGCTGTAGTAGTCCAAAAACACACATATATAAGAAAATGGTACACATCGTAAAATATGTGGCAGACATGCCACATCCTTGCTTGCATCATCCCACAGAGATGACTCCACTGCGATGGCACTTCAGTTGAACTCTATAGCAGACAGCATTAAGATCCCCGCTTGTTATTTTGATAGTTAACAGGCGGGAGGGGTTCAGCTGTGGTGCTGTTACACAACCGTGTTGTTTTCCCTGAATGACACACAGAAGGAAGGACAGCTTTGGTGAAGACGGTGCAGAGCAGGTTGTGTTCAGGTCTGTGCGGTCAGGAAACTGCACCTCGGTGACGTCTCGGCAACATCTCCACCTCATTGGTTTCCCCTCTAAGCCAGGGGGTCTGTCTTTATAATAACAGAGAGACAAACTAAGTTCAAGTTCATAGCTGTATTTATTTATTGTGTCCTGCTGTGCACTAACCAGCTAATTTGATCAGCCGTTTCCACCTCCCTTTGTTCAGGGGTTGTGTTAATTAGTTTTACATGCTTGGGGTAAATCCTATGTTGGTGCCTGTATTTCTGTATCATTTTATTCCCCCCTCAAGGTTAATCAATAGCCACAAGGTCAGTGGGACAGCGCGGGGTTGTCATGTGTCCTGTTAGTGCTACACAGAGCTACTTGACAGCTGAGGTACTAGTCAGGGTTAAAGCAGTACTCTAGAGGCCACTGGCTCTTGGCACTGTGTGTGTGTTTTGATGGGTGTGGGGGTTAGGGGACCATATGGTCAGCGGTGGGAGAGGGAGACATCTACTGGCCACTCACTGTAACTGCAGCAAAGGTATTTCTGCTATGGTTATATTATTTGAGGTCAGGTTGCTTTTCATTCAGATGTAAAGTTAGCTGTTCTGCGACTACTCTTCGAAGACGAGCAGTGCCGGGACATGTAAAAAAAAGCCTATTTGACTGTAGCTGTCAGCTCCCCCGTTGCTCATGCAGGCAAAGCATCCGCCGATATGTACGATTTCCAGGTAATTCTACCCAGGTAATGCGTTGTAAACTCAACAGATTAGTAATACACTCATATTCTCCGTGTTACTTTGAAGTTTTGCCTTTACGCTTAATCGGAGTGAGGCGTTCAAGCTTTTGTGTTTGCATGCGCGTGGCTGCATGGGCGCGTACGCGCGCATGTGTACATGTTGCATTTGCAATCCTCCTAAGACCTAAGCACACTGAGCATTATCTGTGATAACTCCCTGGCTGAGCACTGTGCATGCGCGCTCTCTCTCTCTCTCTGTCTCTCTCTCGCTCTCTCTCTCTCTCTCTCTCTCTCTCTCTCTCTCTCTCTGTCTCAGCAGGGAATCTAGAGAGACCCTTTATCTGTACTGAGCAGCTCCCTAATACCTTACCCGCCCCCGTCAGATCAGGATGGGGGGTTCTCCGTTCCCCTGTTGTGTGTTGGAATTTGTAGCAGCCCAACGCTGATGGAAATACAATTAATGTGGTGTGATGTTTACAGGCTGCCACAAGAATACCTACTTATCCATCTGGTCTCTCCTCACATGCTAGTGAGGATGGGAATCAGTCTGTTCTTGTTGTTGCTGATCCTGTTCGGTGTGTGTGTGTGTGTGTGTGTGCGCGGGGTCATGCTTTAATGCTCTAATGCTCAACCTTATATTTCCAACATTAAAGTACTGTATATATCCTCATTTACCATATCCAATATATAATCACATTTTAATGAGAGACAGTATTTATATTTTCAATAAATAGTAGATAATGTTAATACATAAATGTGTGTGTAATGTACAAATTAAGCCATAAAATTCATAAAAAAAACTAATTAGTTAAAAATAGTTGAAGCAAACTATTTGATTATTTCTGATTTTTATTATTTAATTTTTTTTATTTAATTTTTCATGATATTTTGGTATTTATTTGTAATAGGAATTTGTAATATTTTCCGGTAAAGGAGTGTGAACAGGCGGGGCAAAAGCAAAATAAATATAGTTGCAGTTAATTGATTTCATGCAAAATAATCCATGCATCAAGAAACATATGATTGGGCTGATTAAGTTTCACTGCTTGTGTATTGCGGTGTGGGCAATTCCAGGAAAATCTAGCCTAGAGGAACAAACAAACATGCCAAGCTCCATGAGACCGTGTGTCACTGTCAAAAACAAAACAGCTGTCAGGCTGATAAACCACTGTTTGAACTGCATATGCAATACTGCAGGGATCTTCAACGTTTTTCAAGCTAAGGACCCCTCGGCTGTTAGAAACACGGCACATATTGCATATAAACTATTTGTATGCATGTTTACAGTAAAAGTACTTTGTAATGGTGTGGCCTACTGTACACAATGCTAAGCCACTAAAATAATGATGGACAGATTCATATATTTAGAGCTACGGTTGTAGTTATGTTAATGTATATAGTCTGACATGTGTTGGGATCAAATCATTTGGAGGACTTCGTGCAGTACCTCTGAGGACCCCCTGTTGAAGATCCTTGCTACACTGAACCACTTGCTCTAACAGCGTCGTCTCCTCTCTTGTTTCCAGAGTGAAATAACTTTAATGGCTTCCCGGTAGAGCCATCAAGATGAACTCGTTACCGTCAATGGACCGGCACATCCAACAGACCAATGACAGGCTGCAATGCATCAAACAGGTTTGTGTTTGCGTTGTGCGTGAATGTGTATACATGTGTGCCTCTCTGTGGTGACCCCGTGCGTACAGCACATCAGCTTTGCTAATTCCTTCTTCTCCCCAGTTAGTATGTAAACATGCATCCTAGACAGACCATGAGGCAGGAGAACTCTCCTCTCCGCAGCTCGCTTTTCTGCTTCCTTCTCTCACCACCTTATATGGACATCTGTTAGTCTGGCCATTAGCTCCAGTCACACAGATCATATTGCACTGGGTGAGAGAGAGAGAGAGAGAGAGAGAGAGAAGGGGGGTTGAGATGAGAGAGAGAGAGAGAGAGAAAAAGAGAGAGAGAGAAGGGGGGTTTGAGATGAGAGATGTAGAGAGAGAGAGAGAGAGAGAGAGAGAGGTATGTTTTTTCACACAGGGACGGACTTCAAAGAGTGCTCCATGACGGAGAATAAAAGCATTCTCCAGTGATTGAGGCAATGTTTCCCTCTGACTCAACACCATTGCGCTCCGTGACATCACCAGCCCGACTCGTTGACGATCGCCGAGCCTTGTTGTGGTTCGGCACGCACGCCTCCTCCTTCGCTACCACGCTACCACGGTGGCAGACTGTCAGACAGGGCCAGATGACCGACAGACAGCAAGACGGACCAACAGAGGGACAGACAGAGGGGGGAGGAAGACAGGAGCATACAGGCAGACAGATGCAACCCAAGGCTACCGCCTCTGCTTTAGATTAACGGTCTGAGAGAACTGGCAATGTTGTGTGTCTGGCTGGCTGGCTGTGGGATTATTTGTTTGCACTGCACGTGGGGGTGTGAGCCTTTATGTTACCCAACAGCCATATGACACTCTGCATTATTGTGAAGCACTGACTGACAAAGACTTGTGTTGGCTCGAGCGCTTTGAGGCGATCGTTGCTTTTGTTTTATTCACATTTTTTTTCTTTTTCAAGAACTCTTACTTAGCCTGTCATGACTCATGTTGGTTCTGCTCTGCCGTTTGAGATGAGAGAGGTAGAGAGAGAGAGAGAGAGAGAGAGAGAGAGAGAAAGAGAAAGGTATCTCCAAACTCTCAATTCAGAGTCGCTTGTCATAGAGGCGGTGCCAAATGGATCAATTAACTAGCGGTTGATGGCCCGCCATCAACTAGCCAGAATAACAAGCGTTTGGCGGTGATGTTCGTATCACAGGCGCTATGGTATAGCAGACGATTGGACGAAGCTGACAGGCGGTTTTGAATGTGACAGTTCCCAGAATTATATGCAAAAAGAAGCAAATCACAAGAGGTGGAAGCTTGCCTAATTCAGCAGGGTTTTAACCAGGTAGCACCCAACACACACCTTGACCCAACCGTCCCTCTCCGACCCCCTCCAACATGTCTGTTATTCGCATAGACAAGGGCACTAATTTACCACTGGTCTCGCAGTATGATTATATACTATCAATGTCCCCAAAAATAACAGCACATTTTCAAAATGGTCGCTTTTCAGAAATAAATTGTAGCTTTCCAGGGAGAACAATAAATCGATTTCCATCGAGCCCGCCCACGGATACGGCAAAGTTATTTCGTAGGTCTGATTCTCGTTGTTATGCTTCAAACGGACTCAGTGGACACTCTGGCAGAGCGCTCTGGTTTACTGCTTTGGTGGTGATGAAGCTCCCTCTGATGTAGTGGTACTAAGTGTACTCTTCAGGCTGGACGGGAAGGGGGGGGGGGGGGTTTGGGACAGCCCGTGGCAGCGTACCAAGCCCGGAGCTGTTGTTGTTATGAGACGGGCAGGTAGTGAACCGCCTGTTCTCAAGCTGGCCTTACCGCGCAGGGTAAACAAGGACAGTCCGTCACTTGGAGGAGGATGGGCGACTTTGATATTTGTCAGACGTCTGTCTGCCTCTTTGTCTGCTAAGGAACTGCACTTCTGCCGCCTCTGCAGTTCTATCTCTCTCTCTCTGCCTCTCTCTACCTCTATCTGTCTCTCTCTCTCTCTCTCTCTGCCTCTCTCTGCTTTTCTCTCTCTCTCTCTCTCTCTCTCTCTCTCTCTCTCTCTCTCTCTCTCTCTCTCTCTCTCTCTCTTTGTCCTTGTCCAACCCAAGAACAGCCAAGAACAGCCTCAGCTCTGTGCTCCTCCTCCTCCTCCTCCTCCTCCTCCTCCTGCTCACCAGCCCTCCCCAAACACGTCCAGGGTCTGCTGGGTGTTCCGTCCCTTCCTCCTCGCACCCACAGCCAAGGTTGTCAGGACGAGTGGGCTACAAGCTCAGATCCAGGCTGATGGTCCCCTGGTGTGCCAGCTCTGGTGCTCCGTGCACTGGGGAGATGATGGGGGTGATGGCTGATAGGTCTCCCACCAAGCAGCAATAATGGCAGATTATATCACTCTTATAAAGAACAGGCTATGCTCCTCTGACATGATCAAAAGCCCCCACACCCTCTCTCTCTCTCTCTCTCTCTCTCTCTCTCTCTCTTCCCCACCAGTGCTAAGAGTCTTCCTCCACCTTCACAATGGCTAATGTCCACATCACAAAGGACATAAAGGCCTCTGTTGGGATCTCCAGATATCATGGGTGCTCTCTGGGATTTTCTCCGTGGGCAGACACCGGGCCTTTGCGTGCTGTGCCCACGCTCACTCCAGCCAAGCTCTTTATAGTTCTCTGCTAATGGAACACATTCAAAACACGTCACCTCTGCTGCCCCCTAAAGACAATAGCTGTAGCACCCGCTTCGAGAGGCCTGCGCACAAACAAGCCGCTTCGAGGGCCGCGACGAGAATATGACGCGGTTTAAAGTAGTCTGCAACGCTGCACCATTTCAGAGCTATTAACCTTTTGAGATGTGGGGAATCCAAAGTCTGGTTTAAAAAAACTGATTTAAAACCGTGCCCTGTCTGTCTTAGTAGTATTCACATTAGTGAAAAGATGTTTGAAGCCTGAACAAGAGAGAGAGAGAGAGACAACAACTGCATGTTTTGAGTCTGTACAAATAGCTAGCAGGCCCAAGGTTATTTTCTTTGTCCATCGGCGAGGCAGGCAACAGACAGTTTAACAGCGGAGAGAGACTCATGTTATAATCAGATCAGGCCAAGGATGAGGGAAAGCAAGTGAGAGGGAAAATCGAAGGGTAGGATTTGGTTGCTGTGTGGGTCACTAGGTGTGTTCAAATGAGGGAGAGAGTGTTACCATGAGAGATTAGCTAGAAACAGTGGCATCATTGTTGATATGGGTGTGATTTCCATCCCACAATGCAACTGGGGACTGAGAAAACCAGGGTTCTTGCCGGTTGTTCAGGCCAGTCACGGTTAGTCGAATGGGAGGGAACAGCCGTAATGTATTTGTTTTGATTGTTGTTGTTTTTCCCACAATATGGAACTAATGTTGTTCCATGTTTCTAACTAAGCCTTGTTTGCTTAGCACTTACAGAACGCAGCCAACTTCCAGACGGCAGCCACAGAACTGCTGGACTGGTGTGGAGATCCCCGAGCCTTCCAGAGACCTTTCGAACAAAGCCTCATGGGATGTCTGACGGTATGCAAACACCAATTATAGTTTTCGTTGGGTATTTCAGGTGCTTTTAGCAGGCGTAACAAAACAGTAATTAGACACTATTTGGGTACTTTGGGTGAAAATATGTTTGACTGCTTGATTTATCATGTCTTCACTGGTGAAAATGGTGCAAATGATTTAAAGGCAGGGTTTGTCATTTTTGCTAACTTCAAGCTCAAATCAAAACGGTATCGCTCCATGGTCCTCCGCAGTCCTCCACGGATTATTTTTTCAACACGCAGAGAGAACGGTAAACTCGCGAAATGCGAGGAGATATTTGTTGAATTTGACAAAAAGTGTCTTAGTTTAGATTTAGCTAACAAAAGCTGACTTTACCTTTAATGTCTGGGTAGGTAACTCGTCAACCTTTACATAAACACAAGTCGTTTATAAATAGTTTAAGGATCTTTTTACAATGTGTTATACAAACATTATGTAGTTCTTATCAAGAATATTTACTGCATTGTCTCATAAACAATGGAAAATACTTGTAATCTGTTCAAGAGGAAGCCTGTCATTAACAATATTTTTCCAGTCATGCTAGCAACTCTGTCACAATAGTACATTTATTTTTACTCAAATGCTGGCTGTGGTGCTTTGACTGTGAAACCGGTTATATTTAAATATGTATTTTCACCACAAACTGAGCATTACTTAGCTACAATGCCTTTCTCTCTGTTGTGTCTAACAGCATTGTAAGGCAGCCACTTGATGACAAGGGACAGAGGTTAAAGTCCTAGCCAACTACCTCTGTCTGTCTGGCTGGACACACGCACACACACGTGCACACCACACACACACAAACACACACACACACACACACACCCACACACACACACACAAACTCACACGCACACACAGGGATGGGTAGTACATGTATTTGAAATACAAAATAGTAATTTGTATTTGATAGGGTTTTTGAAAATAGCTTTATATTTTGTATCAAAATACTTAAGTGTTTGTATTTTGTAGTTTAAACATACTCTAAAATACTTTCTCCGAGATGTTTACTTGGTGCAGCTTCTAATTGGTAGCCTGGTGTAACCAGACCCAAAATTAACTTGGTAAACAGGGTCTAGACAGGCTTTATTAGGGAATGTTGGCAGTCGCCTCATCCTACTGGGCCTAGACCCCTCTGGTAAATGTTGACACTTTTTGACAGCCTTTAACCAATCAGCATTGCTTCAACTGTTTGCATCGCTTCATCAAGCTTTACCGCTATTTAACGTCAATACATAGCATCAGCGTCATTGCATTTGACTCGCTGTATTAGCTTACACTCGCTTACCGCCTTTAACTGGTTGCATTCTGTATGTGAGATGTGTTAAGCAAAGGGAAGCCGTTGTGTGCTCTCAAACATTTCCCACTAAAGGTCATAGTCACGGGGACAAATTGGACAACAAAACAAAAAGATAATCTGGGAAGCCCGGCCCCCACTTACTTTTTGTTTGCTCGGCTGATTAGCTGTGCTCTCTGTTACTTTGTTTATTTATTAATCTAATACACTTCAAATTCAGTAAATATTTACTCATGGTTTGCTATCTGCCCATTCCAAGTGGTGCAGACCGCACACAACGAAATCCTAGCCTTCGCAATGTGTTTCCGATGTATGGGGAGCTGTGTCATGAGGGAACACCTTTGAAGGGAGATGTGCTTTTGTTTGACTGAAGCTTAAATATCAACAAGCTTTCTCTAGAATGACTGATTATTTTACTGAGTCAGTTTAAATGTGAACGGCTAGGCTAGATCAAATGACAAAAGGCAGATCGATAGCTTTCTAAAATTATGTTATGCACCATTGCAAAAGTATTTTTAAAATACAAAAATACAGTAGTTCATTTTGATACATTGCGTGTCTGCTGTATGTTGTAGTTTATTTGGATACATTTAGGATTAGGGTATTTGGTATTTTATTTTCACACACACACATTTGTACACGCACACACACACACACACACACACACACACACACACACACACACCTATACACACAGCAGGGTATTAAGGTGGAGCATGTACAGAGTGCCAGTGGGTATCACACCATCAGACTGGCTGAACTGAGATCAGATCAAACGAAGGCAGGCTGTGTTTAGCTGAAGTGGTAGCGTGAGCAAAGGGATACATTCTCATTAATGTGTAAATCAGAATAAAAAACGCTCCTTAAAGGCTGATAATGAGCTATATGGCTATACTCCCCCATGGAGATGCTGTTTAGCATAGTGTTGTTTTCAAGGATTGAGTATGGAGCAAGCATTGTAAAACACTTTGGATCCTCACAGGTTGAGTTTATTAGAACGCTAAATTGAAATGTAAGAAATACAGAAGAAAGTGACTGTGGGTCTTTAAAGCACAGCCCAAGAGGCTTTTAGTAGTTTCTTTAGATCGGTGCGAAGGCCTGCTGTGCACTCTCACACACACACACACACACGCACACACGTGCACACACGCGCACACATACAAGACACAAGGAATATATGTCCTGTGGGATGCCAGCAACTGTTTGTGGCCTATAGAGCTGTTGCGTTCTGGCACAAGGAGGATCATACAGTATCTGAGGGCAATAAAACGGCATGTCTAAGATGTCAGAGCTCCATGTGATAGCGCTACTGTATCTTGACAGTCTGAGCGTTCCCTGTTCTTGCATACTGATGGTATGCTGCTCTTGCATACTGCATAGAACAGCGTGGGACATGTCATGACATCTTTATTTTGCTGGACTTTTTTCTGCAACGTTGGATGCCAAGAGCATTATATCTCTGTCCCCAGCTGGCTTCTGTTATTTTCTGTTATTTTTACCATTACAAACCCAGTCTAGTACTGTAATATTGTATTTCCCACCACTGTCAAACATATAGACATTATATAACTAGAAATTATTTAAACAATAGTGCTTCATATATATATATATATATATATATATATATATATATATATATATATATACACACCAAACCAGAACATTATTGTCTCACTAATATTTTATATCCCAAACCATTGCATTTTATCATTGGCTAAAATATGGGCATGGATGTACGTCAGAAAAAGATTACACACACAAAAAATATGCTTTTTCTTTGAAATCCTGTTGAATCCAGATTGATTCTATGGAACTTTCTTTGGCTGACTGGCTGCCTTTTTAACAGCTGTGAGGATGTAGCCATGCAGAAAATGAATAGAGTGACAAGTACATTCAACTGCAGGGACGGTTTGTTCATTAGGGCGATTGGGCGACGCACTGCTAAAGGGAGAAAGAGAGAGGAGGGAATTTTCCA
>JAODUK010004212.1:0-10945 GCA_027564635.1 Typhlichthys eigenmanni
AGGATAGAGAGAGAGAGAGAGAGAGAGAGAGAGAGAGAGAGAGAGAGAGAGAGAGAGAGAGAGAGAGAGAGAGAGAGGAGCAGTTAAAACATTTGGCAGCACGGTAAAAAGTTCACATGATTTCTGTTTGAGCGTGTTCACATAGCTGACCATTTTTTTTCCAAGGTAAATTGATTGAATGATATTTATATCAAAAGACACTGTGGACTGAATGTATTACGTAAATACATTGTATACATGTATAAAGGTCCGGTAAAAACCTACAAATGAACAAGGTTATAATTTATGTATAATTAGAGAGGGAGAGGCTACAAGTGCTAATTGAGACCAGTGAGTTTGTAACCCCCCTCAGTTTGGAACTCTTAATCTCTCTCTCTCTCTCTCTCTCTCTCTCTCTCTCTCTCTCTCTCTCTCTCTCTCTCTCTCTTCCAGATGTGGTGGCCTGTGTCGAGCCGGAGGAGTGTATAAAACACTGTGGAGCCAGCGTGGGCTGCACCAACATTGCCTATCCCAAGCTGGTAGTGGACCTCATGCCCAACGGTGAGTGGCAAGTCAATTATAGCCTTTATTTACATTACAGTTTCAACGGGCTCCCCAAATATTTGATAAATGAACCGGAGCCGCTTCATTAGTATGGAAATGGAAAACTGTGTGAATATGTTCGCTACTGTTTGCCTACTTGAACACACCTCTAGTCTCCAACTGCGGACACTACACACCATGACCACCACCTCAAAAGGAAAACTAAAACAGTTTGAAAATGTTCGTAATCGTTTGCTAGTTTGCCAGCTATTTTCCAGGTATTTGAACTGGTCTTCAACTGCACAAGCTAGTTAGCATGTTAGCTTCAATAGTATCAGGCCAGACATTACACACCACCACCACCACCACAGGTTCTCATCATCTGGTGTTCTGCAGGCCTGCGAGGTCTGATGCTGTCTGTGATGCTGGCGTCCCTGATGAGCTCGCTGACGTCCATCTTCAACAGCGCCAGCACCCTCTTCACCATGGACATCTACACCAAGATACGCAAGCACGCCTCCGAGAGGGAGCTCATGATCGCCGGCAGGTAGAAACACTGTGCTCTCGTTCTGCTGCCTACTAGTGCGTGTGTGTGTGCGTGCGTGCGTGTGTGTGTGCAGCAGCAGTGATTGTTCCACCGGAGTTGGATGCAATTGACTGATCCCAAGCCCCGCCTCTTTAACCTGTCTAACCTAGTTACTGTAACTAGGCTGGACAAAACAGCATAGTAGTCTGTAACAGGAAAGCAGACAGTTGAAGGAGCTTCTGTCGAATTCGAAAAATGCTCAACTGTTATTGGAGGACAGGTGAAAGTTGGCCCAACGTCTGTCCTAAACCACGGATTGATTTAGAAGTTGTCACCATTTACTAATAGACCTTTATCACAGTGACCAGACTTGCTACCAAAGAGGGGTACACTTTCTTCCTGTATAGACAAGTGAAAGATCATCTTAATTTGCTTTTTAAATAATTTAACTCATTAAAGTGTAACTGCACCCTAGCGCTGAGCCTGACTCCACCCACTACAACTTGAGTGAGGGGATGAGAGAGGCTGGGGAGGGGGACAGCCATTAACATTGATGTTAACATTTGAATGTGATGACGTATGAGCGTACTCTGTGTACCGATGAAAACCAGCCAGGTCCTGGGGCGATTTTTAATGGATATGACATGTAGTTTTGTTTTCAGCACATGAAATGCGTATTTCTATAAAAACAGGAATGTTGTCAACATTAACGCCAGCATTCATGTGTCTCCTCACAGGTCAATCCTACTACTTTGTTTACAGCTCAAAAAACCCATTTCAGGGTGCAGTTACACTGTAAAAAAACCATTTAAAAATGAACTCCCACAAGCCTCAGTTGATATGGCTGATTAGTCAGCCATAGTCCGTTTGAAGTTACAATACAAAAGAGCAAGCAATCAGTGTGTGAACACATCCACACACCTGAGATAAAGGGTACGTTCTGAACGTTCAGTAAACTTTTTCACTGAACAACTTGTTTCCTCGAAAACGTTCAGAACGTTCGGCTGCATTTAGTGGGCGTGGCGAGTATTTGTGACTATAAGTTTCGTTTGTATATTTCAAAATCGAGCCAAGTACCTGCTTTTATTTAAATCATGATTACATACTCATCCTGGTTTACATTTTAACATGGGGATTGAACTCCTTCAGTGCCTTGCTCAAGTGGTCACTCGAGGAACTGCAGACTATTTGTGCAAATGTATATGGTTAAACTGTTAGTTTGTCTTTATCTGACCTGTGTGTGTGTGTGTGTGTGTGTGTGTGTGTGTGTGTGTGTGTGCGTGCGTGTGTGTGTGTGCATGTGTGTGTGTTTGTGCGTGCGTGCGTGTGCGCGTGTGTGTGTGTGTGAAGAGTGTTCATCTTGGTTCTGATCGGCGTCAGCATAGCGTGGATCCCCGTGGTACAGTCCGCCCAGAGCGGCCAGCTCTTCGACTACATCCAGTCCATTACCAGCTACCTTACTCCGCCCATCGCCGCTGTCTTCATGCTCGCCATCTTCTGCAAACGTGTCAATGAACCGGTGAGTTGAATCTTTAACTCGACCCTTAAAAGCCCAAAAACAAATGTGTAACAACACGGTTACTCATTTGGTCGATTACAGTGTGAAGCACACCTCCGGCCATGTCTAATTATTCCTTTTAGGACTTAGATCTGGTCCTGTAATAGCGACAACAAGGAAGCCACACAAGCCAACCTTTTATAGAGTCAATAGAGTTGTTACCATGGTCACTGATTTGGCAGTACAGTACGGTCGGTGCTTTGTAATGGGTTCCCACAGTGGTAATATCTGCTCAAAGTGAAGTTTAATTCATATTGTTCCTTGATGAACCTGTGACATTTTTTCCATTGACATGGACCCTATTATTCCAATTGGAACACACACACACACACACACACACACACACACACTGGGCACCCAACCTATGCTGCCCCCGGTGGCATAAAAAGGAAACACTTATCCTTTAAAGGTATCTTATGAAAAGATGTGCACATAAGCATGAACTTGTTTTATTTTCTCTCTACCTAGATGTGAAAACATACTGCACAGTACATGTACTCCAAGACAAGGAATATCTTACATAAACTAATAGTCTTCATGTTTTAGGGTATCATATATATATAAATATACACACACACACACACACACACACACACACACACACACACACTTTAATGTCTATACAAGTGAATGTAGTAACACCAACCCTGGAAGTGTGTGGACCAATCACATCTGTTTATCTAACATGGGGCGGGTTTGTTAGGGTGACTATAGAGAGCAGCTGGGGCGGAGCCAGGCTAATGTCAATCAGGGACAAGTGAGGAATGTCATTTGCTGCCTCTTTCCCCGAGTCAGGGTGCGTTCTTCGGCCTGGTGATCGGCCTGGCGATCGGCCTGTCCCGGATGATCGCCGAGTTTGCCTTCGGTACGGGCAGCTGCGTGAACCCCAGTAACTGTCCCACCATCATCTGCGGCGTGCATTACCTCTACTTCTCCATCATCCTGTTCAGCATCTCCTGCATCATCGTCATCAGTGTCTCGCTGATGACGAAGCCCATCGACGATAAGCACGTATGTTTGTCTGCAGCCGTTCCCGGCCTGCGGCTCTACACTTAGCTTTCAGTTACGCTGCTGTTTTTAAACTTGTTTCTCTCAACTTTTATGTATTCAGAGTTTTTATTAACTATTTATAGTCCTTGATCATATTATAAAGAAACTAGTTCCCCTAGAACTTACAGAAGTTATTCTGGACACAAATCAAGGAGTGTATAACTTTAAAGATCAATTTGTTTGTTATCTTATTTTCATATTGTTTCAACTTTTTTGTCAGTGACAATTATGTTGTTATTGTTAACCATGGTATATTATTGCCAACCAAAAGGTCATGGGTTGAGGCCTGACATGAACTTTCTCTAAGCATCCTTGAGCACAATGCCTGACCACTACCTGCTCAATACTTGTGATTGGACCAAAGTCTCGCTGCTCGCAGCCATCTTTGAAATGCCCCGGGCAGCTATTTAGGAAGACAGTATAGGCAGGTGGCTTACGTCAGTGCAACCACACAATTGGTTAAGTAGGGTAATGCTTGGCAGTTATAAAGCAGACAATTGACTCTTGGATTTATTGTTGTGTGCTATTATTTGGATTATATTCCTCCAACTGCCATATTTGCAGTTTCAGAATGTGTTTTTAGATCGATAGTACACAAGTGTCGTGTCTCCTTATAATGTGTCTCTGGTTACAGTATACTCGCTGTAAGTCAGTTTGGATGACAGCCTAAATGACCTGATTATTGTAACTGGAAGGCTGTGTTTGTGTGCGTGTGTAGTTGTACCGGTTATGCTGGAGTCTGAGGAACAATAAAGAGGAGAGGGTCGATCTGGAGGAAGATGACTGGACTGAGAACCAAGACACCAGCACCATGGAAATTGACGGTAAACACACACACACACACACACACACACACACACACACACACACACACACAGCATTATACACGGTAGATGCAGCCCACCCACCATGTACCATGATGCGTGCCCCCCTCAGAGCCCCGTGAGGAGCCTGGCTGCTGCAAGAAGTCCGTGCTGACCTTCTGCGGCCTGGAGCAGCAGCGCGGCCCCGCCCTGAGCGCCGAGGAGAAGGCCGCCTATCAGGAGAAGCTGACCGACACCTCGGAGCGCCCCCTGTGGCGGAACGTGGTCAACGCCAACGCCCTCATCCTCTTGTGTGTGTGTGTCTTCCTCCACGGCTTCTACGGATAGGCCACGCCCCCCTGCCGAGGGGTTAGGCCACGCCCCCCGACCACGGGTTAGGCCACGCCCCCCCAGGGCACGGGTTAGGCCACACCCCTGGCAGCGGCTGGCTTGTGAGCGTCAAACGTGTTATGAGCTGTGTGTGTGTGTGTGTGAACGCTGTGGTTCTTTCATTGCTGGTGTGTGATTGCGGTAATGCAATGATCCAGCCTACACTGTCAGTTAATAAAAGTCCTTTCCCATTGGTGCTTCTGACAATCTGGCGTATGATCCTCTAGACTAAAGGCACCAGGGTCATGAGCCGTGATTGGGCCACAGGAATTAAGAGAATAATTAAAGGTTAATGCACCTTCATTGGCCCAACATGCTGTCCTTTGATTTAGAAGTGCTCACCGTCTGCTAAGTGTAAGCTTACATGGCTGTGTTTTCTATGTTGCCTGTTGTGTGTGTGTGTGTGCGTGTGCGTGTGCGTGTGCGTGTGCGTGCGTGCGTGCGTGTGTGTGTGTGTGTATAGAGTGTTTATCTTGGCTTTGATTTCCATTAGCATAGTTTGGTTCAGTCCTCCCAGAGTGGCCTACATACACGCATGCGTACATACAGTACAAACCAAAGCATGTGAGTGTTGAGTTATTATTGTGGACCCTTTCATACAACATTGTGTTTGTACCACATTGGATATAGCTTAGTAGTAGCACATACTATGTTTGGCACATGACACATCATCTACTGTTAACACAATAACTGTAATAAACTATAGAATTTGCAATATAATATAATAATATAACAAAAAGCACTGTGTTAAAGAGGCCATATGTATGAATAGACAAAAAGCCATCCATCCATCCATCTTCAACCGCAACACAAACGTTTACCATGTTTGCAATTTTTACGAACAATATCTTCCTTTTAAAAGTTATTCTTTTCTTTTTCTTTTGAGAAATGTGTATTTGAAGCTACAATCTTGAACACGATCTTGTTTTTCGTCTAGCTGACTGCGTACAGCCAGAATGCCACAGACACAGCACATGCATGTAGGCCAAAAGGAGAGCTTGTGTCTAATTCTGTGTGTGCTCTCTGGTGAACCAACCACCTCTGTCTCCGCACTTGATAATTATTCTCGTAGACGCACTAGATTATACGGTAATCGCTAAAAATAATGTAATGCTGGCATTTATTTATATGAATATCTTTGCAATTGTTGCCTTTTAATGCCAGAACATTGTATAAATGTAATCTAAGAAAGCTCTTAAATCTGGTGATTTCTGTGCTGTTTTGGTCTTTGTACAACAAGAAAAATGTATAAAATAAACTTGAATAATTAAACATAGAAATAATTGCTTGTATTGTTTGATAGGAAATGTTTCATGAAGGATCAACAATTAATTATTTGACTTATATATAATGTTATAGGTGATTCTTATAAGAAAATAACTGCTACCATCAAAGTGTATAAATGATACAAATACCCGTCACACATTACATCAGTGCTGCGATCCACTTTCTGTGCCTTGCATATCATTTCCCGTGTGCTGTGCTCAAAGTCCATCCGAGGTGCCACTTCCTTGGTGTTGAAGTGTTAATGAATAATACACATTAACGCAACGAAAACATTACATTCCTTTCACTCCCCTCTACTGGTCACTTTTGGATCATACAGCAATTATCTATACAATGGGCATTTTCTAGCCTACATAACATTTACAGTAAAAGGGAACTCCAAATATCCACATTTTAGGATTCCTGGTTGATTTTAAACATAAAATTGCCTGTAAAACAATATATCATGTAGATTCTTAGATTAATGGTTGTATATTTTGGTTAAAAAACACTATTTTCGTTCTGTTTTATTTTCCAGTTTCAGTGGCCATATATGGTTTACTTTTGTCTTATTGAAAATGCATGTGAACTACATGTATGTCCATGTGATAGGTTATGCAAGCAAGCATGACCCACTTACACAGATATATGAAACATTATATGAAATCACATCCCGTATCGTGTGTCTGCTGTCTCTGACAGATCGCAGTGATACGAATTAAATTCATGCAACTTGTCAGACTGGCTTACCTTGTTAAGTTACATTTAACCAATTCTGAGAGGTTCATATAACCTACACATAATGATGATGATGTAGCCTGTGCTATGTGGTATGATTCATGAACATGTTATGTTGTGTAAATGACCCCCCCCCCCCCCCCCTCTCTCTCTCTCTCTCTCTCTCTCGCGTCGAGGCTGGGAGTGTGGACTGCTACACTGGTCCCTCATTGGCTGAAACAATTTCACTGCTGGCAGCGAGAAAACGTGACCGCGCCTGCAGAGGCACTGCAGTGTGCGCTGCAGCGCGGGATAGATAGAGCGAGAGACCACTAGAGAAAGAGAAAGAGAGAGAGAGATAGAGAGAGAGATGAATAGAAAGGGATAGAGGGGGGGGGGGGGGAGAGAGAGAGAGAGAGAGAGAGAGAGAGAGAGAGAGAGAGAGAGAGAGGGATAGAGAGAGAGAGGAATAGAGAGGGATAGAGAGGGATAGAGAGGGGGGAGAGAGAGAGAGAGAGATAGAGAGAGAGAGGGAGAGAGAGAGAGAGAGGGAGAGGGGGAGAGAGAGAGAGAGAGAGAGGGGGGGGGTCATTTACACAACATAACATGTCCGCAGAACGAGAGCACGGCTGCGGGCCGACTACAGGATAGGAAAGGATGGAAGCGAATGCTCGAGCCGCGCAGCCACGACAAGGGGGTGTGGGAGCGAGGCGGGGAGATTAACGGACAGGACGGGGGGAGGGAGAGAGGAGAGACCATTGCTGCTTTTAACGTGACATTTTTTATTTGGTGGTAAACTGTTATATTATTATTACATAGCTATATACACAAATCATCTCAAATGCTGAAAATACATATTTGACTTGGTTAGTAATTAATTAGTTATCCCCACAAACGTTTGAAAGTTTAGAAAATATAATTTATTGTATATTGTAGTCCCATGATCTCTGAGTCCGTTGAGTGTTTAACAAAAGTTGAATATCTCTTCTATTGAGACTTTAATAATGGCTCCAGGAGGGCTAGGTTATTATGTCTGAACGACTGACGCAAGGGGTTCTTTGCCCTCCCAACATTAATGCACAGCACAAACATGACCATTAAAGTACCACAGTGCTGCACTCAGCTACCTAAGCAATAATGTACTACACCACTATATTTAGCTACAGTACATTTAGCTGAGTTGTGGCAGTATTTCACAGTCCTTTGTTATTAAAGAACTTCCGACTTCAGCATTTTCCAGAGTCTTATTCCCCTGGACGCTAGCCAGGCGAGGTGAAGATTCCTTGGGGACGGTACTGCTCATTAGGAGGATGCGGGAAGCCTGTTTGCAGTCTTCTCCCAGGCCGTGCCACCCTAGGGTAGATAAACGCATGGCTTTGTCCCAGAGGTACAGCGGGAGTAGAGCAGAGCGCCTAAACATCCTTGTCACGCGTGACGAATGAGACCTCATGCGGGTGTTTTCTAGGTAGAATTGCCACGTAGTTAAAGGTAGTCAGTTATTCTCAAGAACGCTTGCTAACTTCGAGCTCAAATCAAAACAAACTCCCTCAGAAGCTCCGCCCCACACACATTGAAACGCATTGTGAAGCCAAGCAGCCTTGTTGCTGTGAGCGGTGTTCGCCACTTTGTTTATCTTCCTATTTACGGAGCCAGGGCTGTGTAGACGTACCAGATTATTTTTTCAGCACGCACAGAGAACAGTAAAATAGTGTAATGTGAGGAGATATTTGGTGAATTTGACAGAAAGTGTATTATTACAATCAGATTGCAATATCTGACTTGACCTTTAATGCCCTCTAGGTCAGTTTGATCTACAGTGAAATGCTGACCATATAGTGCAGTTAAGTAATCAGTAATCTATAAATGGCTAGATGTCATTATGGTCAAGGGTTTTACAGTATCTTGCTCCTCGCTGTTTTGTTTCACTGAAATAAAATGTCAGTTGTCTGTATTTTATGTATTTACTACAGTAGTATTTACTTATTACTGTATTTACTTTACTTACTTACTTATACATTTTAATTATGTGTTTGTGGAGCTGCAACATGTGACAATGTGTGTCAAATGAACACAGCTAAAGGTCAGGATCAAAAGAACAACATAATCTGGTGTTTCTACACTACCCTGGCTCTGTAAATGGGAACACAAACAGGGTGGTCCAGACCGCACCACACAACACTATCCAAGCCTTAGCCATGCGTGTCCAACGTGAGGGGGCGGAGCTTCTGAGAGTTTCCCCAGCATCGCTGACTCCACCTTTAACTGCCATGAACCGTGTTGTCTGGCAGATGCCGTGGTGACCGAAGGAGGGGAGAACTTCAGCCAAGGACAGCGGCAGCTGTTCTGCCTGGCCCGAGCCTTCGTCAGGAAGAGCAGCATACTCATCATGGACGAAGCCACGGCCTCCATAGACATGGCCACGGTGGGTGTGTGTGTGTGTGTGTGTTTGCATGTGTGTGTGCGTGCGCGTGTGTGTGTGTGTGCATGTGTGTGTGCGTGTGTGTGTGCATGTGTTTGCGTGTGTGTGTGTGTTTGCATGTGTGTTTGCATGTGTGTGTGCGTGCGCGCGTGTGTTTGGCGTGTGTGCGTGCATGTGTTTGCATGTGTGTGTGTGTGTGTGTGTGTGTTTGCATGTGTGTGTGCATGTGTGTGTGCGTGCGCGCGTGTGTTTGGCGTGTGTGTGTGCATGTGTTTGCGTGTGTGTGTGTGTGTGTGTGTGTGTGTGTCTGGACTGCTGCTGGAGGCTAGCAGAGGGATGGAGGGAGTAGTACATGGTACCGCCCCTGGAAACATATAGGCCAGCTTGCACATGCACGCACACACACACACACACACTCTCTCTCACTCACACACACTATGGGCCCTAACTTACAACCAGGCAATGTGGGAAGGCATGTTTCTTTGCTAGTTTCAGGTCGACGTAATATCCCGTCCAGCGACCAGGTTGTTTAAAAAGCAAATGTATTTGTGCCCATTTGAGCGCCCGTGGGTGTGTTGGCCCTAAACCTGAGGTGTGGTCTAAATCATTGCTGGAGCTTTGCTATCTTGAGGCAGCGGAAAAGGATTGAGCAAAACCTGGTCCAAAAACAATGCGCGGCGCATTACCAATACAGTATCTCGCTGTTGCCTGGATGGTCTGCTCCAGTGCTTTCACAAACCCACCATTATAAAAGCAATCCTCTCGTGATGCAAGCGTTTGGTTTATTGTATGTGGCACCCATGAATAATGAAGAGAGTAAGTCCAGCCCTTTTGAACCTTGCTCCTGGCGCACTGACCATTACCCGCCATTAAAATAGCAAAAGTGGATTTGGACATGCCCTAAATGCAGCGTGGGCCTTGCGCTATAGACCGTGCGCTTAGATCGTTAAAATAGGGCCCTCTCACTGACTCTCACACACACACACACACTTCACTGACTCTATTTTGAGAGCCCGTCGCTGGGGAGGGGGCATCAGGGAGGACTTGGGCTTTTAATGCGTGTGTTGGAGGTGTCTGACATGGCGAGGAAACACTAGAAGCTCCAGAGTTGTTATTTTGTCTACTTGGGATTTGAGGTTAGCAGCGGAGTGCATAATGTGGTTAAACGAGAAGGCGTTTCAGCCACAGTGAATTAGCTCTAGCATGTCAGCTGTAGAGCAGTGTCCTGTACTGCTCCAACATGTCAGCTGTAGAGCAGTGTCTTGTACTGCTCTACAGCTGTAGGCAGTGTCCTGTACTGCAAGTGCATTTCAGTACGCGACGCTCGTCTGGCTTCAAGGTGAACGTATTGACATCACTGTAACTGTATCCCTGTGGTGCACATAGCCTGCTAGGCTACTATCATATGGCTGTGCAAATAAGGTTGTGTGCTACAATATGGAAGATGCATGTCTGCTCTACATACTGTGAGATAATGTGCTACAATATGGAAGATGTATGTCTGCTCTACATACTGTGGGATAATGTGCTACAATATGGAAGATGCATGTCTGCTCTATATACTGTGAGATAATGTGCTACAATATGGAAGATGTATGTCTGCTCTACATACTGTGAGATAATGTGCTACAATATGGAAGATGCATGTCTGCTCTATATACTGTGGGATAATGTGCTACAATATGGAAGATGTA
>JAODUK010004213.1:0-33641 GCA_027564635.1 Typhlichthys eigenmanni
AGCAAGACAGAGGCACACTCGCTCTGTCACAATCAAAGCTGTCTAGGGAGCATGAGAAGATGGACGTGTTGGGGGGGGGAAGGGGGGCAGGCACAATCTGAGGCTGGCACTATTTAAGGGTTCGGAATTCCCCACTGTGTGGTGAATGATATTAATACCTGACTTACAAACACTGGCATTTTTAATGAAGCATATAATTGAAGCAAGAGTTTCAAAAGATGACACTAAGCTCCACTGCATGCCAAGCCTTAGATTCAGTGGGAGAACAGTGTTTCTGTCACAAGTGATGGAAAATGTGAAGGTTAACCAATGCAACCAACAGGCTCTTTGCAGCCCTTTGGGTGTCCTGACTAGCTGTCATTGACAATGAATCAGTGCAGATGGAGATGGTAAAACATCTAACGCTAAAAAAACAAAAACCTCTCCATATCAACTCCATGCCACTTTCTTTGTTTTAAACTACAACAATGGCAAACTTAATGCAACTGAGGTCCTCCTGTACGCATTCAGACGTGCAATGCTAACCGCATTTACCTTGAGGTCAAAAAATCTGGACCACCAACAGTAATGACAATGCAGCAAAGATGAATTGAAAAGAAGCAGCATTATGCTGTGGAGAAGCAACTCATGAATACTGTATATCTACGGAGTATCTGGGGCTTGCAAAACTGCAGATGCAGGACCCGCCACACATTCCAATGAGCAGAGGAGGGGGGGGTTGAGAGGAGGTGAGAGGAGGTGAATGTTGAAAACAAAGTGGCAGGTTGAGGAGTAGGTGTGGTCGTGTTGCTGTTCAGGAGGGGCCTGTCTTTAAGGTGAGGTAAGGGAGGTGCAAGGTGTGGTCTGCTGCATGCACACGCAGTCTATTTTCAGGGCTTATCGTGCATATTGTTTTACTCTAGGTCGGGTTTTGTTTTCGTCATCAGCACTTTCTGATTTTGAGTCCGTTTAGAAAAAGTACAGTTTTCATTCATAAAGGATAAAAAATTACTCTTCTCTGTACCTTGTCATAGATTTAACATTTGAACAAAACTATCAATTCTAAAAGATCCCTTTATTGAAATGATTCAAACAGACGTGATTATCAAAAACTGGTTTGTAGACAGAAGGAGAGATTACACAAATGCAGCACATATTCAGTGTCGGCCATAAAGTCAATGAAATCATAGGCGTCCAGAAAGCTTATGAAGTTGAAAATGTTAACGTAAAGGATTCGTCACCCTCAGCCAAATGAGTTGATCCCAGTTCTGACTGTTGGTTCGTCTGCTTTTGGGTGTCTGGTTACTCAGAGCTATCCAGTTAGCCTGAGGCGAAGGCGGTTCAGCATCCACTTAAAGACAGCACAGGCCCCTCCAGACGAGACTGGGGCAGAGGTCAACACTAAACAGCGGTGGCCATTGTCTGTTGGCAGGTTGGGCACAGCGACCGATGAAAACGCAATCAAAACAAACAGCCCAGCCGATCGGGGGCCTTCTCCAGTGTCTAATTAATCACATGTTCAAAGAGCTAGCCACGTCTCCTGTTCATCTGTCAGAGCTGCTTGGAAGAGGGACATGACTGCTGAACAATAGAAAGAATCTACATTTCTCCGCTCAACCCCTTAGTCTTATGGAAGTGAAACGGTCAGAAGTCAATTCCTCTGGGGCACAGAGGCAAAACAAAATATAAAAAAAATGTAAATAGAAGAAGGCAAACAAATGAGACTAAGATGTTGTAATTGGTGTGCACTGTTACATTTGTAAGAAGTCAGAAAAACTCACCTCAACGCTGAAATTCTTAACTGGATAAAATAATAAAATTGACCAATGGACATATAGGAGACGTTTTCGATAAAGCTCACATCCTCATATAACGTGACACTGCCAAAACAAGCTACATGTATCAAAAGGCATGTGGATAGACACGGCTGGGGCATTTTGATAATGAGCTGATAAAAAGATATCACCATCTTACGCGACACTTTGAAATATTATGCTATCAGCACTAGTTCAAGCTCCTACTGAAACAGTAAATCATGTTCACAATATCTAGGTATGACGATATCGTATTTTGTTTTTTATTACATCTCATCAAAGTTAGCATAACCTGTATCACTAGATAAACTACAGTATGTACAATGCTAAAAGGCTGTGTATTATCAAGGGAATAACATTTCTTATAGAGTGGTTTAAGATGTGACAGGTGGATTAGACTGTCTCATTTTCATTATTTCAAAGCCTTTCCTGCTGAAAAATTGGTTCCAAGAAACTTGTGTTTTTCCTCACTAATTTACATTAATTGTAGAGCATGACATAGGTATTATTACTAAATAAATATACCATGGAAAAATAATTGCAATAGGAGTGGTTTTTCTACATAAATAAATAATGTTTAGCATTGAAACATTATTTTATTTGGTCATGTGTACATTGTCCTCTAAGCAGGCATCTATAACAAACATTCAGTATGATATAATTGTTCTCATTTGAGTGTTAATGAACAAAATGCAGCTATACATTACACTGCTCTACAACTTATGATTAAGATATGGAAGGAATGAACAGGAAGACCAGTAATCTACTGCAGAAGGTTGCACAAGGAAGGTTGAAGGTTGTGTTGGTAGCACAATGCTTTTACAAAGGCTATGACATTATTATTATACATTTTTAAATAAATACATGAGTCATTGTTTGCTAAACTTTTCATGAAGACACGTGTTGACAACCATTTAACAACTTATTTGCGGGGGTAAGAAGTATGAAAGGTTGAGAACCTCTGATCTACTGGGACAGGCTTAAGCGCACCCCGGCTTGACTACTGCCGGTCAGTGTAGGCGGGTGGTGAGGAGAACTGTCACATATCTGTTTGCTATACTCTGTATGCATGCATTGTTGCAATACTGTGCCGCACTTATAAATATCAGCGCTGGGCAGCAGCTGAAACTCAAGGCAGGCACAAGTGTTTGGAAGTATACTGTACAGCACCTCCAAACATACCCCATACTAAACGCTAGATATACAATGCACATAATTGTGTTATAGGTTAATTGGGGTCGTATTGTAAACCGTAAATGCAAAGCACCATCCTTGGTTGATTTACCATTATCTATGATCTATGTGGTTACAGGGTAGTATGGTCATTATTATGTTTGGAGCTGTAAGACCAATACTGTATTGTTAAAACGTGATTAGGTCATGTATAAAACTTATTGAACACACAGACAGTCAGGTGCAGTATGTACTTACCGGTGAAAGGGAAACTCAGGGCAATACTGCACAGCTGTGTAAGGTGAATTCATGTTGGTAGGCCAAGCTTCACTTTAAGGAACTCTTTCAAAACTGTCAACGGGTCACATAAGCACATAGATCAGTAACCCTGCATGCAAATTATATTTAAAAAAATAATAATAATTAATTACAAAAAATAAAAATATTTATATAATAAATAAACAAATAGGTTATATTAAAGTGCTGGAGAGTGAAGTGCAGAGAGTGAAGAAAGTTTGAGCGATGTTTTGAATTTAGGTATTTTTTCTTAGATGACCCTGCACATAGGAGGGGCTAATGCCAGCTCTCTGACCAATCACCAGCTACGGATTTGCAAGATATCACTCACCCTAGTTGCTAGGATATAGATATCAAGCAACACTCGTCACCCATTTGACCCCCCCCCCCAAATACTGTTAGCTGCTGTCCTGAAGAGCTCAATTATACAGTACTGCATCTGTTCCTCTGCCCTGTCCTGATATTTCCAACCAGACCCCCTAGTGGTTTTGCGGGCATGTCGGTTGCATCACGATGCCCTCTGCCACCCCAGAGGCATCAGTCTAGTAGAATACAAAGGCAGTTTAGTCGTCGTTCCTCCCCTAGCCCATTCAGCACAAGCCCAAACACTCAGCCAACCAGCAGGAGAATCCCCTCAGCTCATTGACTAACAAAGTCAAGCCGTATTCAACCAAGAGGAAGTTCAGAAAGATGCTATACGGCAAGGCGGTGGAGTCTGAGGGGAAAACCATTGTCAACAGGTAGGCAGCAATGCACTTTCACTTGCAATGTGTCTTGAAGTTAGCTGGTGTGGAGCAGCTAACCCCCCCCCCCGTCCCCTGCCCCGCTTAACCGCACACCTACGACCAGGCAAAGCAGATGCAGGCCTACGAGGCACCCACTGTGCGATCTACACGAGCTGCTGTTAAGACACAACCCAACACATGCCTCCATTAAACATCAGACTCTCCCTCTCAACCAAATAGTAGGGCTGTGTAATCTTAGAGGTGTCTGGTGGCTTTTAGAAATAAGTAGCGGGTGCATCAGCGGGCTAAAATAAAGAGCAGGGTCACAGCGGGGGGAGGGATAATAAATAGATGTGGTGTATCCAGGGAACACAAGCCTCTAAGCTGGACTGTTGTACTTTTAATAAAGACATTCACTCTTGCTTCCTTTTCCCATAATCCACCACAGTGATGGTGCCAGGGGTGGCTATGATATCCACGTGAGGGAACTCAACGTGCAAAAGTCTCCATTCCCCATCTAGTGAGAGCAGAGAGTGAAATGTGTCAGGTGCCTTAGGGCAAGGCACCAGCAACCCAAATGTTCTAGTTGAGGGCAAACAATACAAAAGTTGAGCAAGCACACTCTCCAATATAGTTTATTATCAAGTTTAATGATACATTATTCTAATAAACACAGCCGTGTAACTCCGTATAACCTTCAAACATGCACCGCAAGGACACAGTGACCTCTGGGTGTGATTGTATCTGTTATTTACACTGACATATGAGACCCATACGTCATTAATTACTCTAATGCTGAAGCCCTAGGAACCAGGCACCAAACCCCAACATTACTTCATTTGAGATGCATGTGTGTGTGTTTATGGGTTGGCGGTTACGTCAGTGACATCTCTGTTACTGTCATTGGTAGGAGAGCGCATATCTCTAATGCGCTTATTATTCTCACAAGGCTCCGATTAGAAGAAAATAACACAGCGGCAGTGAAGCAGCCGTGGTGTTAAGCTCACTGTAAACTGTAATTGTATCAGCAGGAGAGCCATCCGTGGTACACAGGGACACAGCCCGCTGTAACCTCAAACCTCCACATCCCCTTCATTTTCTTTCTTTCTTTTTTTCTAGTAATTTCCGTGCATTATGGTGGACCCACTCACACAGCCTATTAAAGTTTACTTATGAGATGCCATGGAGCAGTTGTTGGGGCAGCTGAAGAAGTTGGCCTTACGTTGGCCATGCTACACAGCGATGCATTAGCCATGTCAGTCGCATAGCCAATGCTCTGGCCAATCAGTTTCAGGCCCTCAACGTTGTGTCGGCATACTTGTGTGTATTCCAGTTGGTGACTAATGTCGGGGAAATCCAGATGAGTCAAAACTACCAGTGTCCGGTGCAGTGTCAATGTGATCATTTTTGGCCTATGGAATAAACTGCCTGGCAACTTGGTATTGTTCATAACGCCCCTGTAGTGAAATTGCTATTTCAGCTAACCGATTGTTTGTGTGCATGTTTATTTTTATCGTTTAGCTTTATGGAATTATTAAATAAGATATTGAAAAACATAATACAGTGGCTCAACAAATATGGTAATTAAAGTAATACCTGTAGATTTGAGCAATTAACTATAATTTAAATTAAATAAATGAATGCAATATATACAATGAAATACATTTGACCCCTGGAGCTGTAAAACATTTCCAACCTATTTGATTACACGTACTGTATTCCTGCACCAAAACACTGTAGCAATAAAGCACGTTGATCTTTCCAAACCTGACCAGAATAACCTGTCTTTCTCTATAACAGTGTTATTATTTCTGGGATATTCAGAGGTGAAATAATTATGAATTCTTTCCCACGCTGTGATTCACCTGTTAGTGCCTTTTGCCACAGTGACTTATGGAGCCTCACTTAGATCACCTATTGTGTCACCATGGGAAAATAAATGTTGCCAGCAGCAAATATGAAAAAAAAAAGATAATCCAGTATAACTAGCTCCAATGGGAACAAGACTGTTGGACAACTTCTTCTAATGTAATGACTAAGGTGGACAAAGATTTAGACATTACATTGTTTGCAGACCATTAACACAATTGTATGAAACAACAAAACAACAACAAAATGTAAAAGAAACGTTAAGGAATTACATGACTTCTGTAAGTAAAGAAATAGTAGTCCAAACCCAACAAAACGCAGACTTTCCCACTCTGAATACAACAAGGAAAAGATGCGGGCCAGGACTATATTAAATGATTAGTCTGAATATTCAATTTCAAGGGAAACACCTTGAAAACAGGGAGCTTGTAAAAAAAAATATACCTCAAACAAAAAAAGTGTATGGTGTATAAATGAGGATAACCAGCAGGACAAGAGGGATTGCAGACCAAACAAAAACACACCAAACTGGATTAAAATCAGGTCTGGTTCAAACGAGTGCTAGTGGATTGCTTTGTTGCTTTTGCAGAACCCCATACCGACTTTCAGTAAATATAATCAAAGCTTTCCAGAAACCAGTGCAAGATCTGAAATGTAGACTTCCAGTGAACCACAAACCATCAATCACCGTTAATCCAACTCTAAACCTGTCTTTGCTGCCTTTTGATGTCAGTCAACAGTGCTCACGGTAAATGGTGTTAGCATAAAGTGATATAATTTCACATTCACAATGGTGTCGCAAACCTAACTAGTTTACCAGTTTCCTCAAACAACATCATGTCATTTAGCTATATTCCATTTTCCTTAACATTTAGTCCTGTTCAGGGTCATTGGAGGCAGGAGCGCATCCCAGTTTACAGAGGCAGTGAGACAGAAAGACAAAAACACTAGCAAATGGAATACGACTGAGCTTTTCAGGTTAGCGACGTGTGTTTGTGGTGGATGGGAGGGAGGGTCATATGTCAGTGTAATTTATTTACACCACAAAATGGCAGTCAAATAAAGTACCAAATGAGGCACGTTATAAAAGGTAAAGAGCATCAAATTGCTCCATACTTTATCCCAGAAGTTTAAAACAACTATATTTTACAACATGGAACAGATAAATCTATTTATAACGATATCAGTTAACCAAATATTTTATTACTGAGATAATTCATTATTGATAAATGTATCGGCAATTGATTATTCCATTGAGCAATTAACTGTTTCACACCTATGTTTAAAAACTCTTGAAAACATTGAAGCTGAAGCTTGAATACATTTCACTACAGCTTGCAGAGAATGCTTAAAATCTGTCAATATATTTAATACTAGCAAAATAAATACAAATATATTGACAACCAGTGTGATTCAAATATAGTCATTAAAATATAAGCTTTTTATTTAAACCCTTGTATCTGTAGCATGTTTATTTACCTCTGTGTTAAGGGTGTAGTGATGTTGGCAATGAATTAAATTAATTGAAACTTATTTACTGATTCAGTTCCGGTCTGTGAACAAAGGATGACTTTTTGCAGAATGTCGACGGGATGATGTAATACGCTAACAGCTAACCCTTAGCTAAGAGCTAAGGTTTTATCTAAAGTTCAATCAGTAAAGTTCAGTCCAGTAATCTAATATACTGTAATATTGTTCTGTGGTGCTAATCAACCTACTGAACAAGTGAACAGAGTGTTAAATGAAGAAAATGTCAAGTGAGGGGAAAAGGGTGATGATGTGGTACAGTGTCAGAGCAGGTGTTGCAAGGGTCGGCTTCAGCACTTCTCTGAAGTAATCCAATCTTTCATATTCTAACTTTCAAAAATATAGTCCATGATGTAAAAGTTATGGACCGGTGTTTAGCAACCACAGCACCGGTATCCTGGTAACAGAGTGACACGTGTGATTGGTCTGCCCCCCGTCCTATTAAAAAGCATGTATGTGTAGCATATAAAGATACCTACAGGCAGCTCAAAGACAAGTCATCCATGAGCTAACACCCGTCCACTTGTAATCTAAGCAAGGAGTTGAAGTGTCCTTTGTCACTGGATATGCTTTAAAAATAAAACATGCTGGTGATATTATGGGATGCTTCAATGAAAGTGGATATTTCAGAGGCATTTCTTGGGGTCTCTGATGAATAGATTATAATATATGTCTGCTCCACAATACATGGCAGTGATGAAAAATATCCCAAGTATTTATTTAGCAGCACATGTTCTCAGAAAGATATATCAACTGTAGCTGTAACAGTAAATCTGAAACGTGTTGAAAATGTTAGGGAGCATACATCTAAGCTATACCGTGTGTACACAGTGTGTCTAGCTAACCAAATCACATAAAAGATGTGTCCTCATCAGCTTGGTATTGAATGGACCACCTGCTAAACCTGAGTTCACGATGCGACCACATGGCTCGGCCTCATGGGCAGCAGAAAAGGCGTACTTTTACCGGTGCTGATTTCACTGTTAAATTCCTATAGTGAGTCACACATGGCTCTCAACATTCAACAATCCCTTTTATCCTATTCATTTCACAAGGACTAGATGACTTTACGGGTCATTTGTCATTTAGCATGTGCCACTGTGCTGGCTGATCTGAGACGATCCATGTCATTTATTCTGATAATTGCCAGGCTTAGAGAATTGACATTGCGATGACCGCATATGAAAGCTGATGCTCGGAGAGTAGAGGGCAGTAGTCCAGGGCTGGTAGTGGTGTCAGGTAAACCAGGTTCCAAGCGGATAGAATCACGTCAATCACATCTGGCAGCCTCTAGTAAAAGGGCTGGGTAACCAGCATACAGTGTGTATGCTGGTTAGGTGGTGTTTACGTACTGTATATGACCTTGTCCAACGGTTCATGGACGTGCCTTGCCGGGTTCCGTTTATGTCCGTTCCCTCTCTGACAATTAGACCCTACACTTTCCCGAGTTTCTAACGACAAACTCACCTTGCTTGCTTCCAGCTGCGCACCACTGGACGAGAGTGCAGGGTTGGACAAGCTGAAGGCTGAAAGCCAAATGTTAATGTACCTATCCCCTGGCTTACACTACATTTGAATGCCTTGCTTTTAAACTCCCTGGCTCCCAACCTCTGATTGTTTTATATAACTATTTTCCCCTGCCAACATTACTGACCTCCCCTTATCTGACCACAACACATTTTTATTTGACATATCTGCACAGTCTCCTTTACTCTTCACACGTTTTTCTTTTATTTGTAACTTGTATGTGTAATATGTATGCTCCCGTTTTAGTCAAATGTATATATATTATGTTTCTTTATATTTGTAATGTAAGATGTCCTTGAGTGTCTTGAAAGGCGTCCTTAAATCAAATGTATTATTATTATTATCATCATTCTATATGAACCCACAAGAAAACATGAAAACTGCTACTAACAGGGTTGTGTGTAGGTCATTAGTGGGCCTGTAAACATTTGTGAGCGAGGGTCTGTGTCTCTACCTACACCTTACTAGTGAAACAGTGCTCACAGTAAACTGCTTTTGGATAAAAGCCTGATACTGTATGATAAAGCGAAGTGAATCGTAAAGGCAGAAACTTGCTAGTTAATGACCGTTTTAATGATGCCAAGTGGAGCCAAGACATCTGCTCAAAATACTCCCTAAAGAACAAGCCATTTTAATCAAGAAGAATTTTTGCACTGCATAAAGTATACATGCACAAAACAAGAGGCTTTAAAATCATTTAAATTGAGTAATGCTAACATTACCCTTTTAAGCTCAGTTAGCCCGCTGTACCCAATAGTTACCCCTTTAACTGGCACCATCCATAAACTTTACTGTATGCTTGAATTGTTTCCAACTGCCACAAATGATGAGAAAGCCGTGGCAGGTGTTAGGTGGCTAACTAATACAATGTAGACCTGCCGCTCTGAAAATTCCTTATGTGGACTTTATTTAAAGGCGTAAGTGTCAACCCCTGGTTTCATATCACAATAATGGCGTGAGTCACCAAACATGCAATGGCCTGCCGTGTAAAAAGGTATACATTTCAGCCATGTTTACTTGTTTAGCCAGTGGTGAATATCAACCGTCATGAAATGCTGCAGGGAGTAGTCTTTTATTCCAGGGATCTTTATTGCTTCAGCAAAAGTCTGCATAGTGCAATTTGGTCAACTAGCCGACAGCTTTAGACTTTAATGGTAGTGCGTCTTTGCAGACTGGCAGAGAAGGGGTTTATTGCAACCAAAGCTCGCAGAAGGCTGCTGAGTCAAGGTGCACACCTCCAAAATACACAAACACAACGGGCCTCATGCAGCAACATTCTCCTAAATGTCTCTTATATTTTCTCTTACTTTTCTTATAAGAGAAAAAAATAAGATAAGTATACTAGTCAATACGTCAACCTCCAAATCTTTTCTTGACCAAGTGCGCTGAATGATCAATCCCTCGATAGTACATTGAAAGCGTGTGGCCGATTGTCAATTATTAGCACAAAAAACGCCCCCACTATATAAGGGAATGTGTTGTGTTGTGTGCTCTGTAGTCTGGTATCTTAAACGAATCCGCAGCCTGTTTCAACCAAATACATATGTGCAGTCTCTAAAAACGTGTTCCCTGTGTAGGTCCTGGATGACTAAAAGCAAACCGAGAGCAGTATGAATTCAGAAGCACATGCATCTAAGGGGTTTTATGGTCTTAACTTGGATCAGTGGACCGATTGTATTACTTTAGCCCGATTTTAACTTTAACCCAATATTAATAATCAAATAAATATAATGACTATTAATATAAATGTTATTTAATATTCATGCATTTTTCTAGGTTCCTCAATTTAAAACTTATGTTTTCTTTTTGGACAAACAATTTATGGATTACCAAAACAAGATATTTTATACTTACCTTTGTAAGAATGCTTTTGGCCACATGGAAGTTTTACTCTTACCTAAGAAAAGAACAAACATATTAAACATAGGTGAATCCCAGAAATCAATGCTTTCTAAACAAAATAAGATGGGGATGTGCATTTGATTGTATATCTCTTGCTGCATGAGGCCCAATGTGGCCCTGTGTTTGTACAACAAACATACTGCAGCAAGGGTTCATTAAAACACAGATAAGAGGTTCATACAGTTTTTGAATTTGAACCTAGCAGACTACAGTTACTCTGCTCATGTAATTCAGATTTGCATTTAGCAGCGTCTATTATGAACAAACATGTTTTACAGTTATTAAACAATCAATCTGTTCACATGATGCTCTTGGTTTCCCTGCTAATCCACATTTTGCGGTTAACAGACACATTCATAAGTTAACCTTTGTGGGACTGTGGCAAAACAATGGCTTTGGGTGTTTCTTACCGGCATTGTTTTTGTAACGCCGAAATCAACATGGAACAAGTAGGAAAATATCAAGTCTGAAAAACAAATCTGTTCTTCTGAATTCAACAGGCTGGGTGAGAAGGTTGCAGGACAGGTTTTTTGAACCCCGAGGGCTACTGTATCCTCCCAGGCTTGTGCTTTAGCGCAACACCCCACCCCCCTCCCCCGAATGCCTCTAGAACAGCTCTGCAGGCACACAAGCCATTTCAACCGCTTGCAAACCTGACAGACACAAAACTAGGGTAAGTGATCCCTAAGGAGCCATGCCACTCCAATTGGACCTGAGCCAGAGCAAACCTACAGTATGTATATACAGTATACTGCATGTGATGGGGCAAGAACATACTTGACACAAGGTTGACAAATCTCACAGCTGTCACTATCAAAGCAAAAATACTATTGGGGTTTGGAAGGTGCATGGGAGGTGTGTGTGTGTGTGTGTGTGTGTGTGTGTGTGTGTGTGGGGGGGAGGGGGTCGAGTTTGAATGAATGTTAAAATTGGTTGTGTTTCTTTTTGCTACGGTTCATCCTTGAAAGGAATTCTCTGGAACAGTGGAAAAAGTGATGGATATGCCTGTAGTCAGCTTTTCCAAGGACAGCACCACCCCACCCTTAACACTCGAAGGTACCTAGCCAAGTAACTGTACTTAACACACACACACACACACACACGCACACACGCACACACACACACCTCCGGCACCCTTGGATACAATTCACATGAACAAAAAAAAGAAAGAAAGACAAAAAGAAAGATATAATAGATAAGGTGGTGGTGCTGGTGGGGTTAAATTGGTACATGCACAAAGTAACCAATGTGATTGAGCGTCATCATGGCTGAAAGCCAGAAAGGTCAGAAAGGCCAGAAATAAAGGATCTATGTGTGGCTCATTCTAGACGGCAGCGTTGTGTTTTGCTGAGGTCTGCAGGTGGTTTAGTAATGAGAGGCGATGAGAAAGGCTTTCATGTGTATCTGACCCCCATCTCTTGCTGTCAAACACACACACGCACACACACACACCATCATCACGCCCACTGAGCCCCATGTCACCATTAGTCACACACAAGTCATCCTCACCACGCAGTCACACTTACCAAAACAACTTCAAGGAAGTTGACTAGATTTAAGCAATACCAAAGGGATCGTTGGACTGTGGCGGCGCTGGGAGAAGAGGGGGAGGGGGGGTATGATTGTATCTCTGTACAGGCTGCAGGCCCAAAGCCCTCGCTCTGCGCCCAGGCCATGTAGGACATGTCACGCCTCATGTCAACCCTGTTTCTGAGCCACTGCAGCCATTAGCACCCTCTAGCAGTCGCTCCGAGCCATGCTTGCACCTACTGGCTTCTGCAGCGCCCCCGGCAGGCAGGGAGAGTCCAAAGCACAGGGCAAAATCATCATCAGTGCAAAGGTACGAACTCACCGGCATTGCAGTGGGTTTTATTTTACATTTCATTCATTTTTTTCTTAAAATACTTTTTTAGTTATTCGTTTTATTAAATATCTATAATTTTTATGGCTAATATATTTTGTTCTATATTCAAAAAAAAATTTTTTTTACTTCTTTTCAAAACGTTTAAAACCACTGCTGACTACTGAGGTTAAACATGGTAATTTATCCTTACGCCGACCGTTAAAACATGGCAGCTTCAGCTGTCCTAATTAAAACAATAGAACAGCATCCCACCAACGCCTGCCTGAAAACCCCCCCTGTAAATCACGCCTGCTCTCGCTCTTCGAACCGTGGCGACATAATTCTGGTTTGTGCCTCGTACAACTTCTGCGTGGAGACAGGAGACAAATATTTACTGCGCATGTGAAGTCCGTCCACGGAGGGCAGTCAGTCCGCATCAACTGAAGGCATGGCAACGTCGGACATCTGGTGAAATTGTAGCCCACAGCTGTTGCCAGCCTGACATCTCCTTGCTCTCAAATTTATCTCCCGCCACTAGGACATCTGCTTATGACATGCCAGCCATATCAAGGACATATTTGCAAGCTGCGGTTGCTGGGGATACAGTGGCCTCAGGGTGTTGGATGGAGGAGTCAGTGTGTGTGTGTGTGAGGGAGAGCCAGGCCACTCACTTAGCGTCAAGCAATCACATTTCTACCCCCCTCCCCCTCTCCTGGAGGTCAGGCTGGAGGGAGAGTAAAAGGAGGGCTCTCTTTAACCGTGGCTTGGCCTGACATCTTAACCTCACTCATAAACTTCTCCACTTGGTGAGGAACCAGGCCCTTAAGGCAGACATGATCACCGCTCAGGCCAGTGCGATTAACATTCTTAAAGGATAATACTTATGGGTATTGTGTCATTCCATACCTTAATAGATGACAATATTTTGAATACATCAGAATGGGTATAATGCATATGAATAACACTACAAACCATCAAACAAAAAAACAAACCCTACCAGAAATGTAAAAGATGTTTATAGTGTTTGAGGGGCCACACGACAATCCTTGGGGTGGCCCTGATATGATTTCATGATATTTCAACATTACTTTTTATCTTTAATATAGCTTTGTTATAGTTCATTAAATTATTTGTTTTCAATAGTGTATGCAAATGTGTTGTTATATTTGTTTATGGGTTAAAATTGTTTAGCCATATCCCCATAAATTGTTGACTCAAGAAAAAAAAAAAAACATCAAATTTGGAGGTGGTTGACAGTTACTGCCCCCTTCTGGCAATAGGTCATGATTATATTAATACAAGTCTTGAATTCATGTAATAAACCGAAAACAATAAATAACTGAACACAAATTCTTCAAATGCAATTGCTAACAACTTAATCTAAATTTGTAGTGCAACATGAAATGCGTATGCATACTGTAGATATCATGTTGAGGGAGGGGCTGGGAGTTAACGTTACAAGTTGTAGTCTTGTTTACTGGGATTAGATTGTTGAGAGTCATGGTGTGTATGCACAGAGGATTGGAGTGTTTGCAGTCTTTGCAGTGGGCATTTAGGTGTGTGCCTATGACATGTGCGCATGTGTGCGTCAGCAGTTTGTGCTTAGTAAGGGCCATGCACCAATACATTCCTGGAGCTCAAATCAGATATTTCTGATCTATCTCAGCTATTCTCTGCTCAATGTCTCCCATTCCTGTCAACAGTGCTTAGCTTCATCTTGCCAGCAGCCCAAACCAACTAAAACCAATGGGCAAACCTGGCACCAGATATGTGCCATGCCATTCCACAGATGCTCACTGGCCAAATGAATGGCGTGCCTCTGATGCTGATTAATTCCTTGTACAATAAATAAAAACAATATGTTCCTACTGATTTTATGACATTTGAAAAAGAAAATATTTAACTTTTTTACAAATCATTCCTTATTATTCTGCATGAAATCTGCTACAGCAGTTGTGTGTGAATAGAGTATAATTTTGCCATTTTAAATGTATTCGGGTTGATCTCACCAAGGATATTACCCATAGTGTAAGTAATGCCACTACCTGAAGAGGGCTTTACTTCTAATCAGAAAAAATATCTGGCATTAAGAACTACTTTCATGGATTCAAACTGAAAGAAAGTGATTGGTCAACAAATGTGTGTGCATGCACACAAATGTGTCCCCATGTGTGCAAGAGTGGATTCAATTTCTCTGCCTCACAGTAGCCAGAAATACTTTGTACCTTTAATAGTATTTTGTTATCAGTTGTTTGGATATTAGGCTTCAGATATAAGATACTGTGTGTATATATATATATACATCTGCAGATTTTATTGTCTTCTCTAATTGTTTATCTTCTAATTGTTTATCCTGGTTTGAAATATAACCACAAAAGACAATATAACAGCAATTGTTTTTGTCGAGCGCTGTGCAAACAAACTAGCAGCACATTCAGCTGAGATCACACATGTCGTGCATGCTCCTCATAGCTACTGTTTTCCATAGTAAGTATCCAGGGTGTGTTCCGGGTCCTAGCATTCTACATAGTTGGGAGGGTTACTGGATTTGACACGTTTCCAAAGGGTCCCATGCCAAGCTGGGTTCAGCACAGGGTTCCAGACACAACAGTGACAGCTGAGGGTGGAAGCAGACAACGGGGGGAGAGATAAATAAAAACACTAGCGCCGTCTTCATTACACGAGAGCAACTCAGCCCGGCAGCCAGTAGCCCACATCCCTGTGTGTTATACACACATGCACACGCACACACACGGGCACGAATACAAATGCGCTCGCACATACACACACACACACACGTGCGCGCGCACGCACACACATTGACTCCTTCACACTTACTGTATTCGCACCAGCGCAAGGTCAACAGATGGAACGTGAACAGAGGCGAGAAGTGGGAAACTGTCAAGAAAATAATGAATGCGTTTGGACTCGGACCCCGTTAGCAACCAGCATTCCTTTGACAGGTGTTGCATGTTTACCAAACAAACAAGACGCACAGAGGCCAGAGAAATAAAAAATGGTGACTTGAGGTTGCATGACCTGTAAAAAAGAAGCATGGTATCCAAGCTGCCGTATCTGAGGGCTTTGAAGGTATTCCAGAGAGAGAAGGCTGCGTGCCACACCATGACTGCGAGTGTCTCGCAGAATTTGTCTTATGTTACTCGCCCCCAAGCATTCGAGGCAGTTCTGGGTGTTAGTGGGGGCCGACCGGGGTCACAAGCATTGATGGAGAGTTTTTACACCTCTCACTTTGCCAATCAAATTCCACTTCAGGGCAATGAGAATCTTAGCTTGCATCACAATCGAGTGAAAAAAAGTACTTGAAGCTTGTAGAGAAAAACTTCCACTAGAGTTTGACCTTGACCTGAATATTTACAACTTCTAGCTTCTGTCTTTTTTTGAGCTGAAGCTACTTAATGTACCTTATATGAAATGATATTGAGTGGTTTTAAGTTAAGTTTAGATTGTTCTATTTTTTTGGGATAATTTTTATTACCGTACTAATGGTATTTTGAGATGCAGTTTTACATCAAAATTTTATATGGTTTATAATTTTATAGTAGTGGTGTTTATTCCTTAATTTTATCGCAATTATTATTAGTTATTCAGTTATTTATATAAATTGGGGGTTAGGGATCCCTACTTATACATGACGGGCTGTTTAGATAATTTAGAAAATTTGCCATGTTTACAATGTGCCAGGTTTGCTAATTCTCTTGTGGCTCCTGACATTATTTGACAGCTCTTTAGAAAGTGGAGAAATGCAACTTGCAAAAAATCTTTATGAGGTAATGCTAGGGGAAAATTACGGAGCTAAAGCCCAAGTCCTATGCTAGCCCCAGGCACAGGCTTACCTCTCTAGAATGGAACGTGTTAATTAGGAAACCTGGAAGATGATTGATGGTGTATGCTTCGTTCTTCACCTGTGATACTGTATGATATGAATAATGTAATACTGAAGACATCAGCTAACCCGAAAAACCTATGAAGAGCACCGTACGGTTAACAACAAAAGGCAGTAGTCTGTTAAATTTCAGTATACTTGACTGTATACTGAAATTTAACAGACTACTGCCTTTTGTTGTTAACCATACGGTGCTCTTCATATATTCAATTGCCAAATAAGGTTTAAAATTCCACTTATTTAGCAATATAAAATTCTAGCCTTATTTCAGTATAGTTCATATACTATACTGTAGACAATTTTAATTATATAAAAAGAATTCCCTGCCAATTGAATAGATTATGTCAGTTAATATGCATTCAATGAAGACAAAAACATTAAAATAAATGTAGATTATTATAAAGCTATTGCTCCAACCAATTCATAGCCATAGCTGTATTAAATAAAGAATAGCATATTTATATATATTAAATATGGAGACTTATTTGGGGCGGAGTGCTGTGCTGTGCATTTATAAACACTATAAAGCAACACAATGTTGACATCGTAGAGAAATTATCTCAAGGGTCCTAAACTGCACATCTTCACAGCTGCTCATTTATCTTGCATTTAATCCTGTTATTTTGTACATATTTTACAACATGAAGAGCAGAAATATGGATGAAGTGCCTTGCTCCAGGGCACAGTAAGACTTGATCCAGGATTAGAGAGACATCCTTATCCTTGGAGGAAGCATGATAATTTAACCCCTTCCACCCCCAGGGTTATGACACACGATCCCAAAGGTGCTGAACTTCAACATAAACTTTACCCTTTGGAATAACAGCTGCATGTTTTTGTTTTTTATATGCTAGGTAGGCTACTTGACCCCATTTCCTCTTGAGAATGATTAAATCTGTGTATTGCTATCTATACATATGATTTTGCTCAGAGAATGGTATTCTACACGAGATAAGGTTTGAATGAAAACAATATTTGGCAGACGCATTAAAGTTTCAGCATAACACAAATTAGGGCTGATGGGGATACAGGATCAAAATGTAAACATTTAATATTAGATATAAAACAAAAACAAAATAATTCTCATTCACAACAGTTCCTAAGGCCATTATCAGTATATAGTGTGAACTAATTACAGAGTGCATATGAGTCCAGAGGACAGAAAGACATTAAAAAGTAATATTACTTTCTTGTTGTGTATGTCACATCTTTCTTTCTATAGGTCTCCTGTTAACAGGGAAAGTCAACACAGTCATGTATATCTACGAACAGAAAAAACAACAACATGTAGATTTACATTTGATGTTTGGTTTGTGCCGCACAAAAAAAGCCAAACAGAAGCACACCATGCAGACATGGTGGATAGGAGGTAAACATACAAATCTGGGGGGGAATTCCAAAATCTTATGCAGTGTAATAATACACTTGGAGTGATAAAACAAAACTGACAAACACAGCCTCGCGCTTCGTTGAATCTCTAAGGAGCAGAGCGGCATGGAGACGAGCTCCTGAGAAACTGGAGGTGGAAAAAGGCGGCTACAATTGCGAAAGAGTTGAATTACCATATCACTGAGGACATAAAACATAAAGCTCCTTTAGAGCAGCAGGTACTCCTCTGGTGAAATATGCATATTTCTGAGCAGCTGCATGCTGGTAAAAGGCAATATTCATATTTAAAACTTTGAAAGAATAGTTTGACAATGATGATGTAAGTAACTCTCCTTTTTCTTTCTAAGTCTACATAATGCACACCAGAAAACCACTAACATTGTAAATGCTCCAATTCAAATTTCATATTTCCTTCAAGCAGAAACAATTCAGTTAGTGTTTTTGGCACACACTTTGACTTTGCACTAATGTGATTGGTCATCGGAGAGTGGGAAGATACATCCGGAAATTAGTCATACTGGATTATTTTACTGGATTTTTCTAACCACAAACCTTGACAGGGAACCTATAGTAACACATAACTAGGAACAACAAGTACAGTATACAATTACACACAATTTATGCATGAGGAAAAATAGAAGCAACACAGTTAGAACCCAATGTTTCCTCGAGCCAGACAGTAACCCAGTTTATTCTGGTTTCCAATAAAAGACATCAGGCCCACATATGCTTCGATTTCGATGGGCTGATTCAGCACGATGATGCCATTAGCCTTACCAGGAACTGGCTTCTCAGCATGGGCCTTTTGGGCTGCCTCTTTAAGCTGCTCACGGAAGTGTTGGATCTGAAGACCAGAATGGAAAGTAGGCATCATAAGAAATTAAATTGTTTTTAAGTTGTGGATTAAGTTGTTTTATCTCATCCTAAAAAGGTTCTCTCTCATAGAGTCTAAATTGTTATATTTCATCATATCAAATCTAAAGCTTTGTGAATGAGTTTAAGGTGTTCGGTCTTATCAAATCATATCTAAAATCTTTGTCAGTGAATGTAAAGTGAACATCAATTCCAGATAGTTATATGATCTTGGCTGTTTGGTATACTGAAGAATTACGGGATGATTTTGTACTGCAGGGTGAAAAGTAAAAATGTCTAGGTCAAGATCCAAAGCACTATTCTGTTATCTGCACACTGTGTCAACTCCAAAACTAAAACAAACCAACAAGGCATTCACAAGTTTAGATATTAAGTGATACATAAGAAACAAACTAGTTGTGTTGTAGATTTAAACATTTTTTAATCAGTGCTTTACACACCACTTGTTTGGGTCTGTGAGTTTCTGAGTTGACAGTGTATTTAACATGTGGTTGAATAAATGGACACAAATATGATAAACAGGTATTCGCTTTCAAGGTTTAGCTATTGACTTTGCCGGTTCTCTATCATTTTTATCATGTAATTTTTTCTAGTAACGATCAGCCAAACCTTCATCTATCAGAAACGTAGAGCCAAGACCTGCAGTTATTTACTTTGAGGCATGAAGACTGAATAAAACACTGTACTGTATAGTGAGCATGATTATTAGCATGGTACCAAGCTGATGACTCTTAGATGCATTATAAATGGCTTAGCTATGACATAGCAGAGGCACCAACGCACTCATTATTAGCAGTCTCAACTTACTTCACAGAGGGCAGTGAACTTCTCATTGACGTTCCTCACAGGATGGTAGGTGAAGGTGATGAATGGGTAGTCGGTGGTAAAGGGATTCCACCTGGATGAGAAGGAGGGCTCTCTCAGACGGTCCCAGAAGACACGCACACCCTCGCCCTCTCGCCTGACAACAGCAATGACACACAGGGTTAAGACGGAAGCATAGTGCTTCTCAGACCATTTCTTTTAACACACCAACAGCATAGAAATATAGAGTGTAACCACACAACAATAAACAGCAGCCATCAGTCTTGCCTGTCCACTTCAAGGTCGAGCCAGTTGTGTGCTCTTACAGCCAGTTGTGTGCTCTTGAGAGTGTCAACGTCTGGTCACTTTGCGTCTCAAAATCACTTAAGTTTTGTTACCCATTTTGACTGTTGGTCTGAACGACTAAAGGCCGTCGCCCACTGGCCGCGTTGTTCGGCGGTGCATCCAGGAATGCAACGTTCGAAAGGTCAAATGTCAAATTGACGGAGGAGCTCAGAAACCTGCATGTATTCAATGCATGTTTATGGCTTGATGCCCAAGAAATAGAACCGCGCTCTAAACCTTGGCGTTGAAGCACGTCAGACGCTGCCAGTGGGCGTTGCCCCGTTAAAAAGAACTAGTTATAAAACTCTGGCGTCTCTTAACACGCGTCGACGCCTTCAGTGGGCGTTGGCCTTAACGATACTGAACCTCACAACCACTGTCTGCATGATTCTAGTAATTGAGTTGTTGGCACATGCTTGTCTGATTAGACATTAATAAGCAGGTGTACAAGTGCCCCAATGCATGCACTGTATTTTACTAATGATAAAAAACAAAATGTCAAATATAAAATATTGGGTCCTGACCTGTACATTAGTTTGAGTGCCTACTGTAGCACTACTGTAGATTAATATACTAGTTACTAGAGTATCATTGTCAGTAAACACATAAAAGTCTACTACTGTCTACTACTACATTTATGTTCAAAATACTGCTCAGGGGTCTGAAAACTGGCCTAATGTACATGAACTCACAGGCAACGGTACTAAAACAATTAATACAATTAAGCTGCTGTTATTCAAGGCACATTATGTTAAGGGAATCATGTGTTTCCCAGGCTTAGATGGAAACCTAGTTGCATTTTCCATATTTCTGTCATTTTAAAGTAAACAGGTCATAATGAACCCCTCCCAGAGACATTTCTTTCTAGCCAGACGAAACCCAAAAAGGCTTTTATTTAGCTGAGAGCAAACAGAGCTCTTAAAGCCAGCAGATTTGCTCGCTAAAATACTGTAACGCCCTGGTTTACATTCTGTGCAGAGATTTTGTCCACAGACAATGACAAAATTGTTGGTACCCTTTTGTCAAAGAAAGAAAAACCCATAAGTCACTGAAATAACTTACAACTGACCAAAGTAATAAATACAAACATACGTTTTGAATTGTGGTTCAACAGAATAATACAAATAAACAAAGTAAACTGGCCTGGACAAACATTATTGTACCCTTAACTTAATATTTCTGGGGTCTTCGGTTACCATTCGTATTATGCGTATCTTCGATTGTCATAAATGTTCCTCTTGCGGTGAGGTCCAGGGAGGTTGGCTACTGTCCCGTGGACCTTAAATTTCTGAATAATATGTGCAACTGTAGTCACAGGAATATCGAGCTGCTTGGAGATGGTCTTATAGCCTTTACAACATCCTTGTCTATAATTTTCTTTCTAATCTCTTGAGATAACTCTCTCCTCTGCTTTCTGTGGTCCATGTTCACTTTGATACACATCATGAGACCAAACAGCACAGTGACTACTTTTCACCCTTTAAATTGGCAGACTGACTGATTACAAGTTCGCAGACACTTGTGATACTAATTACAGGACACACCTTAGTTTAACATGTCTCTATGGTCAAATCATTTTCAATCTTTTATAGGGGTACCATCATTTTTGTCAAGGCCAGTTTCAGTGTTGTTTTTTTTTTTTATAGGATTCTGTAGGATATCTGATTATTATTACTTTTGTCAGTTTCAGGTTATTTCAGTGACCATTATGGGTTTTTCTTTCTTTGACAAAAGGGGTACCAACAATTTATTATTGCTCAGTCACTCACAGACAGGTCAAACAGTTATCATGTAGATTTACAATTCAATTAGGATGTCTCCCATTTAAGAACTAGATAATATTGCATTTTCTTCAACCAACTTTTAGTCAGTGAGACTGTAGCCCTTACTTAACTACAAGAGTTATGAGAGAAACAGGTAAATAGAACAACATGTCTCTGCTGATCTTTAGGCACCAGCGAGCAGCTGATATGCAGTGTGTAATGTGTGTGATAATGTTAACTGTATGTCATAAAATACTGATATATAACACACCTCTAAACTGCCGTTTCAGTTAATAAATTTGATTATGATGACGACCCGCTAAGCTTATATGAGCACACCGCTACCAGCTAAACCCAGAGCCAGCAGGAGCCTGAAGAACCTGCAGCAGCAGGATCAATGGCACAGGTGAACATTATTGCATCTAACACTGTAGCACTAATGGTATTGTTTTTAAATTGTTCAAGTTTTCTGAGGTCAGTTAATGGAAATATTAACATACACACACAATTTAGACATTATCAAAGATTCATATCAATGGCGTGTACATTTCCCAAGCATGCCCATATTTTTATAACAGCGTCATGGTAATGTCTCCATTGGCTCACTTCTCAAGCATATCTTGAGCAAGAGCACTTCCTACAAAGCAGAAAGAAATACCCGAGGCTAAACAATAATGGTGTAGACGTTGATATGACACAGTCACACAGGGAGGGGCAGCATTATAACACGATCACAGAGCCATGTTTACACAAACCATCTAAACACGCCAATGTGCGGAGTGGACCTGTGTGTGGCTCTTTAGAAAGCCAAACGGCAGAGTGGTACAATGGCAAATCCCAGCCTAAAAGGCTGTGATTACATTTCACTAAAAAGTGGGTGAGAATGGGAAGGTTAGGTTTGTATACATTGCCCTTTGTAAGGGCACAGAACTGTTGCTCCAGCATAAATGGGGATTTATATAAAAAATAAAAAAAGGAGGAGAATTCCTCAGGTAAGCCATCACCAGGAAAATACCAGCCCAGACAGGCCATGTAGGGCTGGGCTTTCAAGCCAGAGGCATTGGAAGGTTTTCACTGTGTTTCTATGGCAGAGCTGGGTACGGTTTGGACTTTCACTGCAAATTACATCATAAAAACTTTTGCCTAAATATCGCGATATCAACATAAACATACGCAGCAGTCGACACTTGAAGCATGTGCTGACATCCGCAGGATCAGAACGCAACATTGAAAAGTCTTAATCTATGATAAAGACAGTTTGAGGAACAAAGCAGCAGGAGATATTATATTATATAATATGATATACACACACACACACTGTATGGATTAGGTGATTAGGAAGTAGTCAGTAAATGCAGAATACAAATTCCCCCCCTTTCTTTTCTTTTCAACTTAAGTCCACACAGTTCCACCCAATCAAATGGGTGGTATCCATACAACACACACACACACACACACGCACACGCACGCATACGTGAACACACACACACGTGATACACTGCAAGCTTAGTAAAGCTTTAGGGCAAGCAACTAAAAATTCCTCCCCTGTGCTTTTAGTGGTTTCGGACTCATAAGTCAACATAGCAGATAATAGATAATATCAGGCCAGCTTCAGTTGTCATGGCAAGTGTCCCACATTGTCTCAAAGCCAACATACAAATCCCTTGATTGCTCAATAGAGAGACTACAAATCTTTCAACCATCCATCCATGTATTCCAGCCAACAATCTGTCCTAATGATATCAAATATCTTTTGAAAGTAGCCTTAAGTAGCCATACCTTCTGACAACACTATACACAAGACAGTGAGGTTCTTGCATGATAACTGATTTACAAAACTGTTTACACAGCTACCAATAAAACATGTGTGATAAGTGTCTTAGCAATAATGTGGGCCAAGGTTTTCAAAATATACTGTGATTTTGTTTTTTCGACACACACTCTATTACTGTGTGTCGAAAAAACTAAATTACAGTAATTTATTTATATATATATATATATATATATATATATATATACACACACACACACACACGCACACACCTGGTTATAATGTCTTACTGTATGTTGAATACCTCAGTAGTGAGAACGTTTGATTATTTATTAATAGATCAGATGGATAGAATTCCCTAACTGATTTAGGCATGAAAAATCCACAAAGTGAATACGGAAGTGAATGAAAACTGAATGAGTCTGTTAACTATTACTGTAGGTTTAAGTAGTTTAGAATGATACATTAGATATTGAAAATACAGCATGCCCAATTTCAGCCAATGCTTTCATGTGATCCAATAAACAAAGAAAAAAACGAAATCGCAAGGTAGTCGAATTATACCACAGCTAAACATTAATAAGTGTGTTCTTCCATTTTTATTATATTATATTCCACGGTGTTTTTAAGATTGGTGAGGTATTCTCCATTCTCACAGCTAATGTAAAGTCAAAGGCATACGTGTCCTGCTCAACCATACACCTAGCAGCAGAGAGTATTCACAGTGAGCTGCTGAAAAACCATTTATGCTTATTGAAAGTACAAATGTCTGCACTCAAATGTAATTGGTGATGTAACCTAGTTCTAATGCAGATCATGACATCTGGTGAACTAATAAGCCCATAGCATGCACAAATGATTGTTTAAAGTACTTATGTAAAGACTGCCCTCTGCTGTTTGGATCTGCAAGTTACTTTTATTAGTGTCATCCAGAAGAATTTAAGAAATGTTATGGTTACTAAGGAGTAACTATCACACTAAGAGCCAGATGATATTGGAGCTATTCATTTTATTTATCCTTTAAGTCTTTCTTACAGTGAAATGTAAACATATATGTCAGGAACAGAGTCACTCAAAATATATACAAAGTTTGCAGTTAGGACACAACTAATAAAATGCATTTTGGTATAATTCTGTGGGAGCTAAATAGGCCACTGTTCACTCCAACGCCATCATGTCTGATCACCAGATCTCCTCACACCAGAGAATTGCAGTACTGGGATTACTTTCAAACTTCATAAAGACATACTTTTCACAAGTTACTGAAGGAACTCCTAGTGGAGCTTTAAATCTCTGAACACAACTCTCAACCCTCTCAGTAAAAGAAACAGCATTTGAATGATGTGCTAGGTATTGCCATAATTAGCTTGTCTAGACAGTTCGGAAAGAAGGCACTTAAACCTTTTCTCTCCCCAGAAAATATATAGTACTGTTCTTCTCTTCCTATGGAACACATAGAAAATGTGGGAGAAAAGCAGTTACAGATAAAATACAGTTAGTCCTATTACAGCCTCCTACCACTAAAAGCAGTCTTCTGTACTACCATATATCAAATGACATGCTCAACCAAAGAATTGTGTATTTCATGACACAACTGCTGATATTTTGTGCCTTTAAACAGAGAGACCTGGTCCAAACTACATTAAACAAGGGCGAGAGATGTGCTCATTCTTTCTAGCGGCACTATAACGTAAATTGGAAAAGAAGTACTATTTAAAAATGTTATACACAAAAGGCGAAAAGATCCAAGCAGATGATCAGGTACCCTAAGCATCAAGACACAGTTGCCATGTACAGCAACATTGTATTAGAGGCTCCTATACTGTATAAATAGTTATGTTATCAGTGTAGCAGCTGATGGTGGCATATCATATTACACATTTTTCTATGTGGGTCCAACAGATGTGGGTAGAATGAGAGAGATACATATCTGAAAAATTATTAAATAGTTCATACATCAAAATCATGGTTTGCATAATGGACGCATGAGTTGCAGGATGGCATTCTGAGCTTGTGATTAAAAAAAGTCTATAGGTTTTAAGAAAGTACATACACATACATATATAAATATATAGCGGTGTGCAGTGCATTAAGTCAAAGTGGTGAGTCACAGATTTACAAGAGCTTCATTACCTATGGTGTTTTACTCTAGGGTAGGATGGCCTGTGGCTGCTTGCACACTGCCCAGAAACGCCGACCGACTCCAACCAACGGCAACTGTTGTATCAGTGTGCGCCGTCAGTCTGTGTTAGTCGTTGTTAGTCAGTTGGAGTTTTTGGTTTGACATGTCCAGTCGGTTCGCGAAGAGTTGTGCAACGTCTACACAGTTTTCCAACAAACCGCAATTATTGCATTCTCCTGACAACTCGCTCTGTACAATGTTAGCAAACACGATTTTCATTTAAGGTGTCTAGGAGGATATATATCTGTCAATTACTCACTTCACTGTGCCATAGTTTTCAGGAATGCAAATAAAACAGTTGTGGAAAGAGAAAGCCCAACTCGCCATAAGCAGCAAGCCATTTTGTAGCCTAACGTACTGTAATGCCTCGCCTTGTTTGCAAATGAGAGGTTATTCCCCATTTTCCATGTCACATTATCCAAGGTCTGAGATGTCCTGTGAATTACAGTTGGTTTTTCAGTCTAAAGACTGCAGCCAAATACTGGCAATTTTAGAATATTGGTGTCAGTTGGGCATTGTCTGGGCAGTGTGCAAGGCTCTCATTGGTACACTAATTCATTTTTGGTCTGAACCATACAACCAATGTGTTTTTAATCACACAAATGCTCTTAGCAGTCTCCAGAGTTCTTTATGCTTTCTGTCAGATATTGGTGAAGGGCCGTTTGTGTATTCTTCACCTTCAGCACGGAACACGTTGCAGAAGTTGAAACTAATTTTTAATGCTTTTAAATACAAAATGAATGAATTACAGTTTGATTCTTCTAAGATGTCAATGTCTTTACCTGGTTACAATATTGACTCCTGGAAATGTATCTTGACCAGGTCAATGATGGGAGAATGGGACTTTAAATAAAGGTTATGAATAATAAATACAAAAAAATGGGAAACCCTTCAGATGAGCAAAAAATTGATTATGGTATCTCAAGGAATACTGATGTGTTTAAAATAACGAACATGCCGCAGAAAAATAAACACATCTAACAGCACATGAGCAAGAATCAAAAAGTGTAAAAATGTACCAGTACGTAACTGTCAATGAAATATCTCCTTGAACTTGAATTGGTCTGTAACTTTGCCAATATGAAACCACTGCACAAGCCTTTGGACTACAGAATCGGACAACAAATGGAAGCTGGGACACATCCCATACCAACATCTTGGGCCGTTTCCTACATTTCAACATTTTAAGAAAAAGCCCATACAAGCATACAGCTTTGTTGTGTTAAATGAGCAGTTTTACCTGACTAACAACGAGAACACCTTTCCTCTAACGGGATAAACAACAGATTTGAAGGGCACAGTACATGTACTTCAAATGTATACTGTATGTTCGGTGATGTTCATTTGTGAAACTAGAATATATACTGTGTTCTTTTGTAGAAAAGGGGGGGGAGGGGAAGCATTTCACAGCTTATTCATTAATTATTAATAAAACATTTTTGTCACCTCTTCTCTGAAGGGCCTTAGGCATACTTCAGACTGAAAACACAGGGATTATATTATATGGAAAGAATTAACGTGGTATACTGGGTAAAAACAGGAGAGACAGAAAGACAATATATAGACCAGTAAATGGGTAAATTATGTACATATATGTACAGTACATATACGGTATGTACAAGTATATTTTCTGTTCAAGTGTGAGTTTGTACGTATACTAGTATTATTTAATTGTATCTGGCTTGACATTATCTGTTTTAATGTATTGTGTATTTGGATTTATACCTGCCCAGGGACAGGTATAAACAGTTAGGCTACAGTTAACCTATATGGCTAAACTTGCACATTTACAGAAATGTCTATATGTACACTGTCCCTGCAAATTTAAACTGAGTAAACAAATGTAAAGAGGGGTATGGTTGGTTTGTGTCTCTTTACAGTTTTACTCACTTTCACTGTTAGTTTGTGTGTTATTTATAATAGACCTCCAAAATAGTCAGTCCCCCAAACATTACAGGCTTTATTCATTAAGTCAGGTTTTAATTCTCCGTGAAGGTAGCACATTGCAAGTAGCAGCTATACAGTATGGACCTACTTTCCTGAAAATAACAGACACACTTTCTCTCTCTGTAACCCTTGCATGCATGGTGCTAGCCTTGCATGACCATCCTGATCTCGCAAGCTTCAGTTTGACTTTGAACGCGAGAATCCGTCTGGAGAGCTTGGAAATGGAGTCGATTCAGGTCCGTAAACTTTGTGTGTTGCCAATCAGCATCGTAGTTTAGCTACAGGCAGGGTTTAGGTGTGATGTATGCGACTTAAAAACAACTCGAGTCAAAAACGCCTAGATGATACAATATATAGCATCTGTCTTATTAGAATTTATTAGAAAAATTCCATTGAGAATATATTTTCTCAATGGAAAATATGTTTCCACTCTTCTCCTGACTTTTCTACTGCAAGAGTGGATAACAACAGACTCGCTGGTTCACAGGTTCGTCCAATCACATGCAAAGTATTTTTTGAAAGCGCCTACCCTCTTGAAACCACTTCAATGGACGGCTCCCCAGATGGATGCGTCTTAACAGACAGATATCTGGTGTGTCAGGTTAGCATGGTGCAGAACCTTAATCTGTTTTGATAGCTGCTACAAGTAGATAAGATTGTATACTTCCTCAATTTGCCTCTACAAGGCTCAGCTTTTTTTTTATGTCTTCTTATTACAAGATTATTTAGGCGTCCGAACAACATTATAACAATATTGGTTAACACAATCATGCGTATTAAAAGGTAAATTATTTAGAAGTCTTACAAGATATTGTACCATTGGTGATTTATTACTAAATTCTCTCAACACTCAATACTGTACAATGCAATACTTTGCTTAGCATACATGTGAACAATTATTTAAAGAGGAAGTGGCAGATGGCTTTGCTTCCCTATGCAAATAGCACTGAAAGCTCACTGAGAACATGTTCCATACACAAATTATAAACAAATAAGTGGGCATGATGCATAACACAAGTGCAAGTGTCATCGGCTACTGAGGAGCTCTTAAACGTGACTGTGAGTGCGGAGGGAACTCACTTGAGCAGGGAATTCTTGGGGAAGGTGAACCCGCCGTGGATGATGCGGTCTATGAAGTTAAGCGGAATCCTCTGGATCTGTTCGCAGTTGAGCATCACAAAGTCGTACTTGCAAATAAGTAAGGAGTGGTCTGTAATGAGAACCACACGCTCCTTCTCGTTGTTCCAGTGGTCAACCCTGAATGGGGAACAACAGGGAACGTGACACTTTGCAGTACTAACCGTAATTTTCTCTAACACAACAGAATGAGATGTCTGAATACAATACAAATTTCTAAAGCGGATTAAAATATTTTGTAATATCGCAATGTGTTATAAGTGATACATGCCTGTCATTTAGGGCTGGCCCCAAATACTAAATATTGGGATTCAAGTATTCGTTTTTTTCACAATATGCATGCATGTTTACCCATTAATCCCTACTATTTCCATATAAACCCTAGCTTCTTACGTTTATTAGCGCTACGTCAGATAGGCAACTCTGTGCTCAACGTCTGATACATATACCCCTATAAGCTTGACAAAAGACTTTCAGGAAGTAATAATGTCGATAACCACCAACTCTTCGCATTGTCACTCACAAGGGTGTCTGCGTAATTTCCGGTGCAATGATAGCGCAGTGCTTTTTTACTAATATAAATTTAAACATGTATTTTAATCAGTAACCGTGGCCTACAAATTGTACAGATTTACAAGACCTGTAAACAGCCAGAGTTCTGTTGTTCAGTTTTCCTCACTGCAAGTTTAACATCCTGCATGTCAATCAAAAAACCTCGCTTGTCAAGTAGGTGGGTACTGATGCAGTTAGCCAGCTCTGTGTCCCAGACTTTCCTTAAGGAAAGGCTGGCTCTGCGAGACTATATAAACCCATATGTTAAAATGTTGTCTCCTCTTCGGGTGCGAAGGTAATTGTATACAGTCCGATAGAAACGAATGGATTGGGAGTTGAGTTTAGCTAATATCTACAGATAGTAACCTGCATGTGAATGCAGATACTTTTATTAAAAGCTAACATAAAGCTAAATCGGCATCAGACGATAGCCGATTTCATCCGTGACTGCATTTCTTTTACCTCTTTTGATAGCACAGCAGAAAAAATGCATTGGTAACAAGTGAAGATAAAGTCAGCTGCATTTACCGAGGGTTCATTGGACAGAGCATGTATTATGTTTCAATGGCATGACTAGCCCTCATGAGCATTGCACAAGCATGATAATAGGATTGGGTAATATACCATGTGACAATATCCATTTCTATCGATTCTTGCTACACTGTTATATCGTGGCACACAGTGGCCAAGACTTGAGGCAGCTGAATGTGTATTTCATATAGTATCCTATTTTAGTCACATAATTAAGTAAGTAATGCAATACCAGGTAGCTACTATTTATATACTGTGTATAAACTGTAAAAAATATATATATAAAAAAAGATTTGTTATATAGTATGTAATATACATATATATGTGATATAGTATATTGTTATTTTGATATTACATATAAAGACATACAGTAAGCTATTAACGGCACATTGGCCACTTAAATTGGCTAACTCGCAGATTGTATGGGTTAAAGGTTTGACAAATATGGAGGTTCTCCACATTTTTGGTATGTACACTACAGTAATTAAATAATAAAAGTAAAAAGCACTGCATTAAGTACTTACTCTGCCATTAGCCAAACACTACGGAAACTCCCATCTACTTCTTTATCAACCATAGCCTTTATTTCTTCCAGGGCTTGGTCGAGGGTACCAGGCTGTAACAAAACAAACACAGGTGTCAACTGTCAAGACAACCCATGAAACCACCAATAAACAATGCTTTGCTACTGGCAAGTAGTCCTACTGTCCACAAACGGTAACCAACGGTTAAAAAAAAGGAGAATGGAAGCTAGAGTATAAAAACTGGGTTTAACAAAAGTTAAATATCACTTTCACTGACACATAGGTCAAAATAATGTCACCAAGAATGTTTTTTTATAAATAGAGTGAGTAACTGCACATACAGGTTTTACATACAAGCATATTGCATAGCATGTGTAATGAAGTTACCCTCAAGACAAAAAACCTCTTCAGTTTGAACTGGTCCACTGCTAAAGCCCAGCGATTTTCCTTGACCTCGTTGGTGGATGGCACATCATTTTTCTCGGCCTTATCTGTCTCCTTAACGTCTGGTGAAGAGCTGGTTGGCTCTGGCACTGGGGAACCCACCTCTTGCTCTTGTCCCAAATCAACCGCATTGAATCCTTCTTCCTCAACTTCAGTCATTGCCGATGTTTGCCCGCTTACCTTTAACAAATCTGCGTTAAATATTGCAACAATGTGGAGTGTTTTCAGTTGAACATAAGCAATAAGCAATTATATAATATAACACGTCTTGAAACGTTTTCACAATATCAGTTTCCATTTAGGCTACCGGTACAATCTAAACATGGTGATACAGGAACTGAAACTTATGACTGAAATGGCAAAACAGCATCCCTGACCGAAAAAAGCAAAGCAGTTCTCTTGACGATTGCAAATAACATCGTTTACCTAGCAAACCCCATTTGCCTATTATACATTTTTATGTAACGACTGCCTTACCAATAGGATGATTATCGACAGCGCAGTAAGTAATGCCACAGATGAAGACAGCAGACAGGTGCATAACTTCCTCGTTCCGTTTGTAGGCCGAGCTACATTTGTTTTGCTGGGCGTAATCCTACTGCTAGACTACCACACAATACAATACTTACATAAATGGGAGATTGGCCTACAGTAGACTAAAAGATTGAGCTATAGGCACACATTTAAAATCTACACCTAATTATAGCAATGTGAATTTGTCTTTGATTAGTCTATTAGCAGTGTATGTTTTGTAAGTAATGAGAAACAAAGACAGCTAGGCTATAACAAATAAATTGAACTTGAAGGCTATTATTTAGCCTAAATTATTATATTATCGGCCACGAATTGTCATGTTAAGTTATTATGATAAACCATAGCCATAATAACCATACAAAATTAGAAATAAAATATAGATTAAAAATGTAAGCAATACAAAATAGATTTCAAATAATCTAACGTAAGGATTAAAAAATATGTGATGAGATGTTCAGGAGACACAGCTTGATGTTAGGCCTATAGGTCTTGCTCAATATGAGAACACTTGGAGCAAACTTCACATGTATAGCTCATCTCTGAACAATATGAACATACCATGCATGTATTCATGCATGCATACCATGCATTATGAAAGATGTATTTGATTGGATTTCCCTCTCTCAAAATATATTTTTTTGACATATATTCCTAAAATACCAGTGTGTTTGTGTGTAATGCTCACACAACCCAAATGCAATTGCGGTATCAACTGAGAATTACATATTTTCTCCTGCAAAGCTTTGAATAGCATCACACTTTAAAACATCACTCTGCATAGATAATTATTTCTGACATTCTGTGTAAGGCCTCAACAGAATCCTTTTAATATTGTATGCTGGAAGTATGAAACCAATCCAGTTGTAATCTGGACTCATGGAAACCACACTGACAGAATTATTTCAGTGATGGCATTGACTGCTTAGCTATACTCCCACAGACCTGTGAAATTTGAATAGGTTTCGGTGGCTTTCACTCCAAAAATAATTTGGTTTGTGCAATCAGCTAATTACTTCTTATCTAGCTGTAATGGTTTGCCCCAAGAAAATAATAAAATCCCTGTTTTGTACCTAGATTAATTTTTGACGTGCAATTTGACAATTACTGCGATAAACGACAAAACCCCATAGAAATCCACAAATTGCTTAATACACAAGAAGCATACTGTATGCCTACGTTTGATCCTAAACCAATGCAACTATACATCACTGATAGACTATTTGGTTTGTTCAGCAGCTAGCACTTGTACAGTATGACTGTTTCCTGCGTGTGTTGGAGGTGTGTTGGAGCAGGAAGATCTTGAACATGCAGTGCAATGGCTTACCATGACCAGGATTGGGAAAGCCTGGGCTATTGTATTTCTTCTACTGCATGTTTTCTGCAAATCACAGACTATTTGAAAACCCTAACCCAAAATGAATGCAGCATAACATCTAGAAGGATACGAATAGCTGTAATGAATATATTGCTTCCAGCAATATGGATTAGGCCTGGCCTAAATAGGCTATAGGCCTGCTTCACATAATCAACACTGTGTATTAAAATGTTTCACTGTTGGCTGACAAACCACGCAATCTGAGGTTTGCATGCTTGTTTGTGAATCATGCAATTAATCTCTCAAAGGGGCTATTGACCCCTGTGAGAGATTATTTGTGCTTGTGACCGTGTTTGTTGACATTCAAACTCAAAACGTGCACATCAAGACGTCCACAAGCGGCGGGCAAGAAACATTCCTCACCGATTGTTTTGGACACATCACGCAGGATTCACTTACATCCCTCGTGTTTACGTTTGTTTGTCCACAACACGGCAAAAGCTGATTTAACTCCCAAGAGATATCGCACGGGATCAACACGTCGGTCCTCGGTCCTCTCTGACCCTCAGTAGGTTCAGTTCAGTGTTTGCAGCGTGTGCTCTGAGGCATTGCAACCTGATTGCAACACACTGGCAGTTTATTTCTTTCCTGCCTGCTCTGTGAGTAGACAATCCAAGAGGTTGGCGTCTGGGCACTAGGGTTATTAAGGTTTGTTAACTCAGCCCCCACCTGATGATCTGGAAAAGGTCTAACAGTCATTGTTTAGTATTGCTAACGCTGTATTACTGGCATGACATATTGTTGTTTCAAAAGAAAGCTGTCCCTTTATAAAAAAAATATATATACACTACCGTTCAAAAGTTTGGGGTCACCCAGACAATTTCATGTTTTCTACTTTGCTTTCGTCAAAGAATCCTCCATTTGCAGCAATTACAGCCTTGCAGACCTTTGGCATTCTAGCTGTCAATTT
>JAODUK010004214.1:0-10944 GCA_027564635.1 Typhlichthys eigenmanni
GCTCATGCCGCCTTGCCCAAAGCTAGGCCCGACCATGGCTGCTTGCAGCTATATTTATTATTATTATTATTATTATTTTGCTGGTTTTGTCTGATTTCGATATTCATATATAAATTGCGTCATTTGTTGGCCTGGCGCAGGCGGCGCATCTCAGAACTCTTGTAACTGGAGTGTCCAGTCTTCTCAACACGGCAACACGGTGGCCCAGTGGATAGCACTGTGGCCTCACAGCAAGAAGGTCCCCCTTTCTGTGTGGAGTTTGCATGTTCTCTCCGTGTCTGTGTGGGTTTCCCCCACTATCTAAAAACATGTCAGGTTCACCCTCCAGCCAATGTCATGTGACCAGTGACACTGGCTCTGATCTGGAGTTGGATGTGTGAGGCGGAGGACCGCGGAGCAATACTGTTTTGATTTGAGTTTGAAGTTAGCAAGAATGACCCTGCCTTTAACCACTGTTGCCATTGTAAAAGAACATGTCACATCTGTAATGTGCTGTGCACTTCTCTTTAGATGATTTTAAAATAGGTTAAACATAGTCCTACTTTTGTAGCCTATGCAGTTGTCTGATATGACTAAAATATACATGAAAAATATTACTATATAGTAACATGTTATTCACAAACAGTCTTTTTACACTTTTAGAAGGCATTGCTCAGTATGTCAGCTTACAGTCAAGCCAAAATCACTTGGGTGTACATCGAAATGTTCTGGGATTTTCTACCAAACCGAAGGCTACTTTGACATCTACGTTATAAAAAAAATAAAGTTTAGAGATGCAGACTACAGCATTCAATGATCATCTATGCAGCCATGATGATGTTGGTTAGTCAGTGGGCTAAATAGGGATATAAAGAGCTGCTGTTGGTACACTGGAAGCAGCTTGGGTTCTACATGTTGCCATGTTTGTGTAGGTTCTTCCTATATGGTCCTGTCGGTCCCAACTGTGCTTGGCCAAGCTATACAGCCAATGGCTTTCAGACATGTACACTATGTAAAAAACGCATGTCAGGAATGGTTGGCTGTGCGCCTCATGGGTGTGTGCTGTATCCTGTGTTACTGCAGCCTTCTGCCATTATGGACAAGCAGAAGAGGGGATGAGGGCGAAATCGGTGGACTTGTCAACGAAACGTGTGTGTGTGTCTGTGCATATGGGAAACCTCAAGTCTTTGGCGGGAAATTTATTTTCAGCTTCTGTCATGGATCATTGAAAAGGTGTGTGTGTGTGTGTTTTTTTGTGTGAGACTGCCATGAGTCACTGATTAAATATTTTCCTTGCTGAGATTCATGACCCTCCTTCAATGTGGCCTCTGACTCCGCCCTTGTTCGTACCCTTGGACCCTCCCCTATTTTTGTGTCCAATGAGTGGTCACTTCCTGTGTCAGACATGGCATTTTATTTCCCGTGGCCCCTTCCCTTAGGCATTTGAATCTGCAGTCTCTCAATGTTTTTTTTAATGTGGGTTCGGCTCTAATTAGCTTAAAAAGAACAGTATTGCCTGTGAGTTGTTAAGCAAAATCACAACCGGTTGTCAGGGTTATTCCTAAACTAGACACCATCTTGCTGTGGGGTGCCTACGTCAACATACCAGTAATGTTAGCCCCTGCTCAATAACATGGTGGGCCCCTGAACAGTCACGGCTCACCAGACCTGTTTCTGCTGGGGGCACTTATGACAAGATCTGTGATAAAGCAAGCCTACATTCTATAGGGTCCTATACGGATAAGGTAAGCACATTTCTCATTAGGACAAAAATTTCAGAATTTCCTGCTACAATGACATAAGTTTCCCCCTTTTGTAGTTTACACTTATCCTTAATGAAGAGACCCTCAAGGGTTTTAGTTGATTGCTCAATCCCACGCATGTTATTAGTCTAATTGGTTTAATGATTAATGATGTAATTTTGATGGCGCATTGATGCTAACCAAAGCTTTTAACCCTAGAACTATGACTAGAACTTTGTTTACTTGAAATATAGGCATACTGTGTATGTTGAAATAGACATTTCAGCAATACTGATGACATTATTTCCAGCCAAAGTGTAACCGGCAATTGTAAAAACTGTCCGCCGTGTCTGAAATGAGCGTTAATCTGAGAATGGATGGGCCTGCTAATTATGCAGCAATTCAGTTGTTATGCAGGAATGTGCTCTGCAGCATCAGAGAAGACATAAAGCACTTTGCACCTGTGGGCACCAGTGCTCTGTAACATACTGTAGCGATACAAAGGTGCTGAACGCCTGTTAAAAACCCCTTCTAACCCATTCTAACAATGCAAAGCGTTATATCGTCATTAGAAAAAGTGACATTGCCTGATGTGAAACATGGCAGTTCTAATGTTAAATGGTAGGCAAAGTACATCTCCAACCTGTGTGCCCACCTAGAACTGAGCTGTCCTGTTGGTGTGCCACAACTCTGAGGCTTGTTAAGAGGAGCGCTTGTTCTCTCTTTGACCTGCAATCCTGCGATCACAACTTGTACTCTACCCCACAAAGTCACCTCGCACAAAAATAAATCAGTTAAATGGAGTGAACCTTGTTCTACTCAATGACTTTGGTAGGAGGGCTTTCCCTCTGTCCCTAATCCTCTTGGGACTCCCCACCATTCCCCCCCCCCTCGATGAAGTGGAACTGTATAAGACAGTAAGTCGGTCAGTTGAGGCAATAACGTTCCGCTGTAGTGGCCTCGACTGCTCCCCAGGCCCTCGCGTTTTCCCTTTCCTGCCTGTTCTTCTCTCTCTCCACCCGCTGACTCTGAAGGCGACCATTCATCAATAATTGATAACTGGATGGGACAGGTGAGATGGAGAGGCAATTTGTGGGAGAGTATGGTGTGGGTTCCATGCCACTAGATGAGCTGGCAGCCAGAGAGGAGAATGGGAGGATGTAGGAGGTGAAGGTAGCCCAACGTCGACCCAAGGAAACGCAGCGATGTGGGTAGAGCTTCCCCACCGATGAACGCAGCGCTTGCGTATGTGCTTGGAAAAAAACACATGAAGGTGGAGTCAGTGAATGTTAATTAAGCTAATTTAACTTTTTGTCAAATTCGGAGATCGCTAGCTGCCTGTTGGCAATGGCTTTCCAATGTGGGGGGCGGAGCCCCCTATGCGCTGTGAAGGGAGCGGTATTTTTGTTTTGATAGATTGATATTTGAACTCAATCTGCAGAGTCCACTTTTAAAGGTATGGTCAGCTATTGTAAGCTAATACACTTGTCAAATTCAACAAATATCTCCTCGCATTTCGCTGCCTTACCGTTCTGTGGGTGTAATAATCTGAAATAATCTGATACTACACAGTCCTAGCTCCGTAATTAGTAATGTAAAGAAAGTGGCGTACACCGCTCTTATCAACAAAGCCAACAATGCATTTCAACGTGTGAGGCGCCACTGCGGATCGATACTGTTTTGATTTGAGCTTGAAGTTAGCAAGAATGACTGACCATGCCTTTTAAAGCTGCTGCTTGATTTGAGAGTTGCAACCGAGCGGAAACCTCTGTTGCAGAGAAATTAATCCAATGCAGAAGTGCCAAAATCTGCAGATTTTACAATCCACTTGAGGCCTATGGGCCTATGACACCTATGGGTGACGTCACGGATGGTTTGCCCATAGAGTACAGTCTATGGGTGACGTCACAGAGTGCTTGTCCATATACAGCCCATGGGTGACGTCACAGAGGTTTTGTCCATATACAGTCTGAGTGATGTTACAGAAGGTTTGTCCATATACAGTCTATGGGTGACATCACTGAGGGCTTGTCCATATGCATCTTATGGGTGACGTCACAGAGGGTTTGTCCATATACAGTCTATGGCTGACGTCACAGAGGGTTTGTCCATATACAGTCTATGGGTGACGTCACGGATTGTTTGTCCATATACAGTCTATGGGTGATGTAATGGAGGGTTTGTCCATATACAGTCTATGGCTGACGTCACAGAGGGTTTGTCCATATACAGTCTATGGGTGACGTCATGGAGGGTTTGTCCATATACAGTCTATGGGTGACGTCACGGAGGGCTTGTCCATATACAGTCTATGGGTGACGTCATGGAGGGTTTGTCCATATACAGTCTATGGGTTATATAATGGAGGGTTAGCTAGAGCTAGCTAAAAAACCCACTCCCTAATCTTGTGCTCTCTCCCTTAAACCTGTAGCTGCTGTGGATGCATTCATGTGGTTAACATTCAAGGTTGATTTGCCGGACCAATCAGGGAAAGGGGGCCCTAATTGGCCCTAAGAAATCTTCGGCGAAGTAAAAAATCTGAATAGATTCATATAGAGGCTGTCAACCAGAGATCATGCTCTCACATACAGTAGCATTTGACCTGCTGATAACTCATGGATGTCTATGATATTTTAATGCTAAATGCATAACCTTAACTACAGCTCCAGCCAGTACAGAAAAGATGCCCCTGTCTATTTAAAGTTTGGAATCTATATATTTTCAATGTGCTTTTCTCATCAGCTTTTAATTGACTCATGGTCAGCCACATTTCTCTTTTATTTCCTCTCATATTTCAATTAGAACATTACTTTTACTTAAAAACATTACTTACATTTATTTTCAAAGATGTTGTCTCCATGAGGAGTCGGGGATCACTGGGGTATTGGCGGCATTGTCGCGCTAACTCTTGCATAATGTATTTTATTTCTTTATTTTTTAAATATTTATTAGGAAAGATGATTGAGCCATTCTACGTATCTATTTTATATCCAGATGTGTTCAGTTGATGGTTACATGTCTAATATCTTGTAGCTGTGTAGCTTTTTCTATGCGGTTCAGCCTTTCACCAAAATGCAAAAAAAAAGGTTATGCAAAACTCCTTCCAAGGTAAATGTATTTATAAAAAATCAATGTTCAGTGTTCACGTGTAGACAAAGAAAACAGAGTTTTTGGCTCGAAACGTCAGCATGTGCGCCATTATCTTCTTTATTTGACATCAGTGTGCACAGTTTTATCATTTGTTTATGGCGCACACGCACGAGGCTTGAGTTCGGGAACTCCAGTGTCGCAGGTTGCAACGTAATCTTCTGTTTGTACTGCGCATGTGGCATAAGAGCCACCTTACCAATATGGCGTTCATGCTCTTAATTAGAATCTCGCGCTTCACTGCGACAATGAGAAAATTCTTAAGATTACGTAAGATTAAGCCGCTATTTTCTTCATTGTGTCTGTCTTTTAATAAGTCTATGGTGGTACATGTACATTTTTAAAAAGGGGTTTTACAACATGCACAACAATAGAACCCCAGGACCAGGGTTGAGGACCATTGATCTACGCATTTTGATTAGAATAAATTGAACACACATGAAGCAAGCTTGAAATTAGGCTTTTAGGCACCGTTCACAGTCACACTTTATTATGGATCCATAATTTATTAAGCACACATACTGTATTGTTCCACATCACAATATCCATATGTTCCCAACGTATAGCTAATATTAAAAATTATAAAGTAAATATATTTGGGTATTTGATGATGGATAAAGTGGAGCAAAGATGCTGTAGCCTTCCAAGTTTGTGTGTGTGTGTGTGCGCTGAGAGAGAGGAGGAGTATTATTGATTTTGGCCACACATCTCTTCTCCTGAAAATCCCCTGATTGCTTTTGTTCTGCTCATCGGTTTCTCTCTCGGTCTTGCTTCCTCTAATGAAACTCCAAATAAATTGAAGCACGTTCAGTCTGGCCTCTACACCTCTCTCTCTCTCTCTCTCTTTCTAATATTTATGTATTTATATATAGCCTTTCTCACTGTTGCTAATGATGTTTTGGTATCTGATCTGTAACCAACTTTGCATGTCTCCACCATCCTCTCTCTTTTTACTTGTAATCTCCCTGTGTGTTTTTTGCTTGTTTTCTGTCCGTCTCTCTTTCTGTTTCACTTGCACTTCTTTGCTCATTGCCTTTGGTTTGTCTTTCTTTATTTTCCCACTGTCTGAAGAAAAGAGCTCTGTGCAGAATCACGTGTTGATGACTCAGGCGTTTGACTGACGTGCAATCCTCCAGCTTTTACCTCATTACAAGCCACCATGCCACTACCTCTTCTCTGTGTGTGTTTTATTTGTCTGTATGGGGATTAGTTGGATATTTAATTTGTGACTCTCCTAGGGGACGTCATTCCCCATCGCTCTCTAACTTTGTGTGTGTGTGTAGGTGTGCAAGGGGATGTTTTGCATTTGCATCTCGGCTTCCCTGTTGATATCATCGCTCAAGCTCATTTGACCTTCACCCTCTGCAGGAGAGCTGGAGGAGGAGATGGAGAACCCGGAGATGACGGACCTTCCAGAGAAGCAGAAACACCAGCTGAGACACAGAGAGCTCTTCCTGTCCCGCCAGCTTGAGTCCCTGCCTGCAACACACATCAGGTACCATACTGTGTAACATGCATCAGGAACATCACATCAGGTACCCATACTGTTGCATGTAGGCATGTCACGAGATCCTTCCGGACCAAGTCGATGCCAACATTGTGAAAACATGACTGTGCAGTATCGTAGGTACCGGGGCAAGTGCAGCTGTAGCTCTGCCTCAAATCGTCAAAAATAAAAACAGCAAGTAGCCTACTTTGCCTGTTACAGGCGGATTATCAGAATAATATTTACAAAAACCAGTAGCCTATGCAAACTGTGCCTTCAAACTTTCCAGTTTATCAAAGCTTTAGTAGAAAGTAAACAGTTCCGCTGTTGTCATGTGACATCATATGTATGTTGTGATTGGTAACATATTTAATGGCTTGGCAAAAGAGAAAGAAAATCATATTAAATAAAGCATATAAAATGGCGCAAGATCAAAATCCTTTGGCGCGCCAGGCGCGTAGTTTACGGTACACCGCCTTGATTTAGGTAGCATGTAGACAGAAAGAAGTGATGGCACAGTTTTGGTTTAACAACCCGAAAGATTAGGGGACAACATATTCCATTTTCTTTCCCACACAAAATGCAGATATGTCCCAAAAGAATCACTCGAGTGTGTCTGCGATGCACGATGCGCTTCCCAGACTAAGTACAGCACTTTACTAAACTGTAGTAAATTGCTGTAAAGCGTAACGTCTGAGTGTCATAAATACATACACTCCCAAAGGCTACAACCGGCTAAGATGGGACTGGGGGAATTTGTGCTTAGATAGCCTAGATCAGACGTCATATTCGATTGGCTAACCTCATAAAAAAAAAAAAGTAAACATTGCGGTTTGCGGTACCGGCGGTTGCTTGCCACGGCCTGCGGTTGGGTTAGCAACACCGCGGTATTGCAATATTGTGTTTATCGCGACAGCCCTACGACCAGCAATGTGGCATCAAGGACGCCTCATGACGTCCCGACGAAAAGACGTCACATGTCAGAATTCTTTAAAAGCTTGGCGCATACCATGACAACTCCTACCACATGTTCCGACAAAGTGCTCTCAGTTGCACATACTGTACAAACAGAGGCTGTCGGAGAGAGAGGGGCTACAATAACACTCAAAAAAGATCAATGTTGGCGAGAAATAGTTGAAGGCATTTAAGCAACCCGGTGAGTAGGCTGTAGTTGGTTAAGCTAGGCTACGTTACCATTCCCCAGCACCAGTAGCCACAACATGGTCTGTTTTGTTTTTAGTATTGCTTTTCGCAATACAAGACCGCTGTGACGGCATCACATTCTTGACCCTTCCTGACCAGGTGAACGTGCGCCAGGTCTAATGTGACATGGTGACCGCATGGGTACTATATTGCATCAAAGATACTCTAGAGCAACATGCTTTAGGTATACTGTGTTACACACTAGGAACTTTAATATCCACTGAATGCTACACATCTAGTATGTTATCTAATTTCTATTCCCTCTGCGTGGTTTTGTTTTAAGGGGAAAGTGTTGTGTGACGCTGCTAAATGAAACTGAGGCCCTAAAGTCGTACCTGGAAAGAGAGGTACGTAAGCCACTACCATACAAATAAACATAGAAGAGACATACTTTTTGCCAAGACTTGTCATAGGACTAGTAGCATTAGCGTAATGGTTCACAGTATTGTGTTACATAGCGAATACATATGCTGCAGAAACCGTCTGGAATATGTAGGCCTATACAACCATAAATGATGCTTTTCAGGCAAAACGCTGCATAGTTTCAGTGTGTACAAAAGAAAAGAGAGCGAGAGAGACAACGAGCAAGACAGCCTTATGAGTTTGCAGCATCTCACTGCCCAATGAATAATTAATCATGTTGACCCAGAATGCTCTTTTCCCATACAGTAATGAGGAGATGAGAGACTAACTGTGCAGGAAACATACAAACGGCTCTTTTCTGACACTCCAGATGATCGCTCTTCCTCTATGTCCATCCTCACAGCACCGGCCGCGTGTGTTTCCTCTTTTTTCCCCCCCAGGATGTCTTCTTCTACTCGCTGGTGTACGACCCTCAGCAGAAGACCCTGCTGGCTGATAAGGGGGAGATCCGTGTTGGGAACAAGTATCAGGCCGATATCACAGACCTTCTAAATGAAGGTTTGTTCCACTTTACATGTCGGCTGCTTAAAGAGTGTGTGTGTGTGTATGTTTGGCCACAAAGGGTGGGATGAAGTGTGTGCATAAAAACGTGCGTGCGTGCGTGCATGTGTGTCTCCAGTCATGGACCTCATATTGGCTTTCAAACATCTGAAACATTATGGGCCCTATTTTCATCATCTAAGCATATGGTCTAAAGCGCAAGGTGCAAATTGCTTTTGGGGCGTGTCCAAATCCACTTTTGCTAGTTTAATTGGGGGGAAAACGGTCTAATAATATTTCACATTGTACTCTCTTTTGCGTATTTGTGCGGTCCTGCTCGTCCCTGTATGTGTAACGAGCAGATCGTACGCTTGTTGTGCACCTGCTATAGGCGACCCTATCTTGATAATGCACCTCGCGCTGACTTTAGGTTTTTGCTGGGTGAAACGGAGATGAATATCAAACTAAAGCTCTCTATGAGCTCTTTCTACTGCCAAAAGGGCACAATTGAATTCTTAATCAATTTAGAGTTATTCGTTAAAAACGTAAATACTGAACATAATAAGCCAGTTGGTGTCAACATTTTGGCATTGAGAAATTTATATTTGGAAAGCATGAGGTAAGGATTTTTTATATTTTTATTTTATCACAATAGATTATTTATTTTAAACTGTATGTTATGTTAATATTGTCATCAGATGGGCCCATTCACTTAGATGAAATGTATGAAAAGTTGTTATCAAAAAGGTTCATGTAAATTTTTAAATTCAATTTATTTTTCCTCTGTTGTGTACCAACTATTGTGTTTGCATGGTGCCTTAGGTTTACTGAAAAGTCAGAAACAGGAGTCTCTTCCATCAATGCTTTGTTTATCTGGGTATTCCATCATGTACAAAGTAAATTATAGAAAATAAAGCTATGGTACCATGGCAACCGCAACACTAGCATGCTACCTTGTGCTGATGCATTTGGAATGAAAGGCATGTAAGATCTGCGGCAGGGTGGTAGGTTTTTATTTATTTCATTATTTATTTTAAATGTTGGTTTCTGAGTTGACATCACAGGCTGACATCACAGGTTATGTCAGTGTGTCGTCACCGCCATGTTGGCGTTCAGACAAACTCAAATCGGTTATTAGTTTGTTACAACTAGGAAATCTCCCATTTCAGAGTCAGAGTGCAATTAAGTCCCACTCTAGCTGAAAACAATTGATTGCTTTCCATTTACTTTATATTGCGTGAAGCTGTTCCCTTGTCATCTGACTTCTAACAAAAAAACTATAAAATGCCCAAAATATGATGTGTGTATGCATGGCATGTAGGTAAAAACTCAGAACTACGGTTTCATAAGCAAATCTTACAAATACCAAATCTTTAAAAAGGCAAAGGTGGACACAGCCAGACAATAAGACGCGAGGCATCAGCATGAAGAATGGCAATGATGATCATGACACTTGGATGCCTACGTTTGGTGCTAAAATAATCCTTTGACATGCTGAAAGATAATGTTTACTTGGTAAAGTAATTATGTATGTATGTTTTATATATTCAGTGTTTTCTTTGTGTGTGTGTGTTCAGATGAAGAAGATGGTAGAGATCTGTCTAAGATGGAGGAGAAGCTATGGGACCCCAGCAGCTCTCTGACAGAGAAACAGATTGACCAGTTCCTAGTGGTGGCTCGGTACGTCTAAAACATTCAGTTCTACCTTCTCTCCCCTTTTAAAACAAGAGCCGTACTATGATGGCAGCATGAACCGTTACTGCCCTCAGTCGACCTTGTAAATATTCTGGTAAAAGAAGACTTATTTGCCGAGATAGTTTATAAAAGCCTCCCTTGGTGGACACTACTGTACCATCACCACTATGCAGAGGTTGGAGAGGGTAGTTCTCTTTTGTGGATGCGTCATGGAGCAATCAGGGCCAGGAAATGTTGACCACAAAGAGAAGGAGAACATTCTGAAGCACTTCATTACGCAGTGATTTACTAGGGAACTTTGTCCCTAAGAAAGGAGATAATGTATATTACGTCATGTTTGCCTAATATTTATTTTTGCACATGATTTTACACATGAACATTTCCAAGTAAATGAACCAGTACATCTGCAACTGAGAGATAAAAGCATTAGGCTGTAGCGCGTCTTAATTGACATGTTTTCCTTCAAGCGTTCCAGACCAAACCCAGCGCTCGGCTAAACGGGACACTGTTTGTACCAATAAGCGCATGCTAATGAGTCACAGTGTGTACCCCAGTGTGTACCCCAGTCCCCAGGGCAGGTCCACCTCTGTCAGGTCAGCCTGCGTACGCGGCGGGTTCCAGCCTTAACACATAAATAAACCCCCCCCACGTCTGCTGTTCTAAAGGCACATGAAAACATAATCGAGCAATGAAGAACAACATGGGCTAATGCTGTTCAGGTCGAGTGTATTTGGTATTGTAAGATGGCTGGTATTCCTCACAGTCTGTCGCCTCCCTTCTGCCCCCCCC
>JAODUK010004215.1:0-10944 GCA_027564635.1 Typhlichthys eigenmanni
ATCAGGTGTGTTGGAGCAGGGAGACATCTAAAACATGCAGGGCACCGGCCCTCCAGGACCAGGATTGCCCACCCCTGCAATAGACACACACATCATATTGCATTTACTACTACGCCTAGGTAGAAACAGTATTCTAAATTCTTTACTGGATAAAAATATTTGTTATTTCACCAAGCCAATTTATTATTTTGTCACGCTGTGTCAACTAGTCACCACATGTAGGCATATTAGGAGGAGTATCAGGATTGCACAGTTTTTCCCAATTTATTCCTGATCATGCCTGCCGTCTTGTTTCCTGTATATGCTTTTCAAAACCTTGATGTTTCTGTTGGGACAGGTTATGAAAACAGTTCTGGGTTCTTTACCTTCACCGCCCCTCCCCCCTGTGTTGAGCTCTGCTCTGAGGAGCAGCCTGCAGGTGCAGGGGGCAGCCCCTCCCTTTGATGGGCCATCAGTTAGGTCTGGCTGAAGGCAGCCACGAGACACCTCAATATGGAACACTATTAAACACTATGGTACAGAACCAGTCATAGGCATTACATTCATTTCAAATGGGACTACTTTTAAAAATGGTTTTGTTTTAATGGTAATTTATTATTTGGCCACCTACACAAACCCTATTTTTCTGATAAGTTGATGAAACTATTTTATATGCATTCCATCAATGCAGTTGAAGTTTATTGCTGTTCATTCCATTAGCAATATGTCACATACATACTCCTGCTTTGCAAGTAAGATGGCTCTCTGAAGTTTGCAAACGCGTGGCCGATGACGTCACTTGATAGTGTGTCCATGTTCGATTCCAGCATGGAATGAAAAGAGCGTAAAAGGCAACTACCCACTTGTAGCACTATTATTTTTTTCCATTGACTTCTAAGAAAATTCTGATTAAAACAGTTTTAAGTCTGTAACCAAGCCAACCAGCTACGAGATTAATAATGACTATAAACCATTTGATTCGAAAGAATATTATTTAAATAAAACGCCAAATTGATCTCGCGAGACCAGGATGGTATCACAAGGCTCCACGGTAGCTTGTAGGAAGTGTAGTTCAGTAGTCTACTTATCAATGATACCAATAATAAAACATTTATCTTATAAACAAGATTGGTATCGTATGGACAGGAGCAAATACCAACACTTCACAATATCCTATTTGGTTGATTTGTCTTACAACTCAATAGAAAAGTCAATAGGGAAGATGAACGTGATTTTCACTTCTGGAACCACAGTTGCACCCTGTGACCGCCATTTTAATCGTTGTATTCATCAGTTGTTATATTACAATAATTAATAAACCACAAAAGGAAACGTTAAATTAATCGAAACGGTTTGAGAACAATTTGTGCATAAATTTAAATAAATATTAATTAACATTTTCATTATTTGCCAACTTCGGTGGCCTAACGGTAACAGTACCGGTATAGTACAGTCAAGGAAGTTTCTTCCGGGCAAAATAACATTGCAGTTAGCCTAGCTAGTGTTAATTAGCTGACATGTAAACGCAAATCAAGAGATGTTAATATCTTACCTGCATAGAAAACGTTCAAGTCTGCTCTTCACGTCGCTTGTGTTTCTCTTGCACCGCGGATGTACCGGTACTGTCCAGCCACCAGCTCCTGGGTGAAGGGGGAGGGGCCGTGTCGCAGCACGCAGGTGCAGGGGGCAACCCCTCCCCTTGATGGGCCATTAATTAAGCCTGGCCTAGGCAGCCACCAGACACCTCAATATGCAGCACTACTAACCAGCCTGTTATACTGTGTTATACTGTGCATGGTGCAGTACTATGGTGAAAATACACCAAGAACCACTTTTACTTTGAGTAAGTAAGTCAAATTCCTGCACGTTATGTAAAGTACCAAACTATAAACGGTCCATATTTAGAATTGTCCACAGAAACTATACATCTGCTGGGTATCTGTCTAATGCTGGGTACCACATACCTGTACTATCAATTATTATCATACTTGTATTTTGTATCATTGCATCATTACTGCCAGAGAAATGCAGTGTAGTAAACATATTTGCTGTGATCAAGCCACATATGAAAAGGACCAAGACAAGCCCAGTCTCATGAGATTGAGTCAAATGGTGACTCTTATGCAAGAGTTATGCTTCACAATAAGAAAAGGTTTTTGGCATTTTCAAAACCTTCGGAGGCTATTCAGTTGACCCAAGAAGGTCGCAGAGACAGGTTTTCGCTTCCCCGATCTCCCTTGGCTCAGGCTACGTCAAACAGGTACCAGCTAAGCCTTCTAATGTCGAGGTTCGGAGATAGCCACCCAATCGGCAAGCTTTGATCCCCCATGGTCCCCAGGCCTTTCTAGTTGGTTCATAAGCCCAGTGCAGTGTCCCCAAGGCAAATAAAGGTCTCTGGAGGCCCTGTAATGTGCCCCAGGCCATTCAAGCTGGTTCTCAAGCCTCTTAGTGTCACCCTGCACCTACTACTAGGCAGGCTTCACTATGACTGTGCACTCTTCCACAATCTATTTAGGTTTAAAATTGGGTTCCTTTGAAGGTAGGATCTCCAAATTTACACCAAGTGTAAAGCACTGTGTCCTGATCCAAATACCCAAATTTCACATTCCTAGAGTTTTCCCACACCTAGAAAAACATAACCCGAATTTTTTTCAAACCCTAGCACTTTTTCAGTTCAGACTGAGCTAGGGACCCCAAATTCACACCAAACGTTCCCCTCTGTGTCCTGATAGGACCACTATATTTTCACATTCATAGCATTTTCACAGGCCTAGAAAAACATGTTTTTTCGCTAGGGGCTCGAAAATGTCATGGGTCGTTCAGAACGATGCCTTATAGCTGTAAAGTTAATCTAAAAGAGGAACAGGTGTTTAGCTCATGTCTGTTCTTCAGGATTACATAACCCTAACCCTACCCCTAGCCCTAGCTTTTTTCCGTTAAGATTACGTTAGGGGCCCCAAATTAACACCATATGTGCCGCTCTGTGTCCTGATCAGACCACTATAATATCACATTCCTAGCGTTTTCACAGGCTCAGAAAAACATGGTTTTTCGCTAAGGGCCCCAGGAAGATGTCAGGGGCCCCAATCTTCAACAGGTGATTCAGCATGGTTCCGTGTGACTGCTGAGTTAATTTGAAGATGTTTGGAACAGGGGCAACTGAGAATCGCCTCTACAGAAATAAAGTTTCCACACGGTCTCCGACCCCTCGCTCAGGTCCCGTAGCTTGACGCAATCCGAAACCTTGACAGGTGTGCCGAGGAAGGCCCCGGGGACCACATACTTGAGTTTCGTGAGGATCGGACCAACGGGGCCAAAACGGCCCCTGTGGCCAAAAACACGGATTGAAAGGTTCTCAGAATCATAGTCAGACACCTTTTTGGAATTATAGGCATTTTTTTTTACCATTTTGCCTTTGCTGACATTCGAGAGATCCGTGCTTCGGAGGGTGGATACGCGGGTCCCCTCACTGAATTTGGGGTCTCCCCCCCTCTCCCCTCTCTCTCTCTCTCTCACCCCCCTACTCCCTCTCCCCCAGGTTTCTGTATATCAACCACAGAATTTCGTCACCATTAAAATGAACAAAATAATTGCAATTATTGATACAAATTAGATTTTGGTCAATATTGTGACTAACATTTTTTGTCACTATTACGCAATTATATCGTTTTGCACATGCAAAAATTAATGAGACCATGTTGACCAAAACACATTTGAAAGTGACCAAGACACTAACAGCCATGTGATATAGTGGTGGAGGGCTACGACCACAGTTTGTGACAGAATACTTCTGTGGACATGCCTTTACACAATGCAGGTGTAGCACATAGTAGATTCACATAAAAGGTAAAGGTGCTTTTATTGTCTTGTTGCGAAATTGATCATCTGCATTTAACCCATCCCTCAAGGGAGCAGTGGGCAAAATGTATATCTTTGTTAAATATAAAAACATTTATATAATGTAAAAGTACATTAATTTAACCATAATGAAGTATCATATAATGCATTTCATTTTAAATATAAAACACTTTCACTTTCAATTGCTCGGGTGCAATAAATCAGCAATGTCAACAGAGGGCGATAGAGAGAAAAATGTGTGTGTATTCAAAAAATTTACACACACGTGTAGACACAAAAAATTCTCAGTTTACTATTTTTCTGAGGACCTCCCTGAAACTTTGAGAGAAACATATAAACAGCCTCTAGAGGCCATTACAGTGAAAACATAGTGAGGACCGGCCTAAATGTCCTCACTTTGCAAAACGGTCCTCACTCCAAAGGTTAAAAACCCGAGCCGGTCCTCACAAAGATAGCTGTACAAACACACACACAGGCACACACACACACACACAGACAGACAGATGTGTGCGCACTCACACACACACAGGCACACACACACGCACACACACACACAGGCACACACGCACACACAGACAGACAGATGTGTGCGCACACACACACAGGCACACACACACGCACACACACACAGACACACACAGGCACACACACACAGACAGACAGATGTGTTCGCACGCACACACACACACACACACACAGGCACACACGCACACACGCACACAGGCACACACACACACACACAGGCACACACACACACACAGACAGACAGATGTGTGTGCACAGACACACACACACACGCACACAGGCAGACAGATGTGTGCGCACACACAGGCACACACGCACACAGGCAGACATGTGTGCGCACACACACACAGGCACGCACACACGCACACACAGGCACGCACACAGGCACACACAGGCAGACATGTGTGCGCACACACACACAGGCACACACGCACACACACGCACACACACGCACACAGGCACACACGCACACACATGTGTGCGCACACACACACAGGCACACACACGCACACGCGCACGCACGCACACGTGTGCGCACACACACGCGCAGACAGATGTGTGTGCACACACACTCACGCGCACGCACGCACGGACGCGCACGCACGCACACAGGCAGACAGATGTGTGCGCACACGCACACAGGCACACACATGCGCACACACACACACACACACATATATATATATATGTATATATATTTATATATATATGTATACATGTATATATATATATTAATATATATATGTATATATGTATATATATATATATATATATATATATATATATGTATATATGTATATATGCTCATATTTGAGTTGCGACATCATGTCAATACTGTAAATATACAGAATTGTGTAGGAAAAAAGGAATTTTGCACATTTCTGAGAACGTCTTCATTAAACATTCATGATTTCACAAAATAATATGTAAGCAGTTATGCAGCTCACTAAGCTTGTAATTAAATGACAAAATTGAATTACAGATAATTTAATTTTCAGTAATCTTATTAGGCTACAAGGCATAATCAAACTGTGAATATTTCCCTACGATAATCACGTTTACTATTTTTGGGACGCTACATCATGCAAATTAGGTATTTCTTGCTAAGATGAATGAAATAAGGCATAGTTCTGAATGATGAAATAAGAGATGATCCCATTTATACTTTTTATTCGAGAAGATGAGTTTGACACAAAAAGTGTTACGCTGTCACCTAATATACTATTGACACCTTTCAAATGAGCAGTTTCAAAACACATTATAACATACGACACACGGGAGCACACACAATACATGAATGCACACACACACACACACATACACACACACACACACTATAAACCGAGAAGAGCGACAATTTAATGTAAAACCACAAAAAAATGGGTATTGACAATTACACCCGTGCTACACCCTGTGTGCGTCTACAGTGTGCCATTAAAACATTTCAGGGGTCTCACATTGGGGACAGACATAGAGAGAGTGACTGCCTCTGTATAGATAGGAAAGAATCCAATTAAAACTGGTCCAGGAGGAGAAAAAAAAAATATCCCCTCTCACACACCCACGCATGCATGCACGTATGCATAAACACAGCTGTGGTTGAATATGCTTACTGTAAAATATTCAGTACACCTAGGAGAAGTTATAACAGACTGGACTTCCTGTGGGCTTCCTCACTGAGCATGGAAAAAAAACAGCCTAGACTGATTAGACCGATAGTGTAATTATCCTTCCCATAGCAAAGGGGGAAAAGCTGCACTTGTTGACAACAGTGTCCAACGTACTGTAATGGATGGAACGTATGCAGTACCAACTGCCTGCAGGCTAAATACGTGAGAGGGAGAGAGAGGAGGATGGAGAGCGGGAGGTAAAGAAAAGATAAGGAAAAGGGTAAGAGTGGGAGAAGAACAGGAGAAGAGGTGCAGTATTAAGAGGTTGGAGACATGTTGAAATCCACACAGTGCTGCAGAAGAAGTTGAAGGCTGCTTCGTGACATATGAATGCTTTGACCTCTGATTACAATGCCTAATTTATACCCCAGTCCATTATAGTGTAACTGCAGCCAAGCTCTGAGCCTGACTCCACGCAATGCACAACGTTGAAAAAGGCGTCTTAGGAACTGAGTGAGGGGAGGGGAGGGGCTGATAAATGCTACAGCCAAAATGCAGACACACAGACAATTTATATTCTTTAGCCTGGTTTAGACAACAAGCTATACTAACTTGAGAGTATGCCTCTATATTCCTAAGAAATTTTGGAACTCAGGGAAAGATGAAAAAAGATTATCACCTACTGCGAACATATTAATGGAGATGGCTTATTCTTGTAGTTTGACAAAAGCTCTGGTCAGGTCAGTATCAGCAAATGCATACAGTAGTTCACTGTCCTGTGCATGTGAATGCATGTGTGTGTGTCCGCATGCATTTACATCATCATCAACGTCTTCAGGCTGTGTTTCTATCCATGAACTGGACATGGATGTTATGAGGTCTGTAGAACAGCAGACCGGAAGGAGATAAGAACATGAGGTCAATGGAAGCCTCGACAGGTCCCTTGACCCAATCCCAATTCAGAGCTACTGGTGGTCAGTAGACCTGCAGCACATACCTAAGATAACCCACCGCCGCCCTATTAACTTTGTTTTTAATCGGCCATTATGTAAGATAAGCTTGAGTTATCTCACAAAGAGTCCTCTGAGGGTTATCTGACTGCTGTGCTGTGACGGTATTAGACGTTTAGCCATCTTCAGTACACAAATGTTATATCAGAGTGCAAACCATTCTCCATGTTTCTGACTGCGCCCAACTGTTTTAATAAGTAAGCTGTGCACAATCACACCCTGAGGACAGGAGGATGTCCACAAGCTATCCAATTAGACACACATCAGGTTCTATTTATTAAGTCGTTAAGTCTCTCAGACTGGGAATTCATTTACATCTTCCGGTATCAAGGGAGGCTCCAGCACAAATCACTCTTCTTCTTCCACTTTCCTGCTAGAGAACAGTATGTATCGTCGCTAAGATACACTGTGTTTTGGTTCAGTAGATTGGCAGTAGCAATCTCTCCACACTTCCATTCGGGCTACTGGCCCAGGTCTCATTGTTCCCCAACATTTCCTAACCTCCATGGAATTCTTCCTCCAGGAAATATGGTTTAGACTAGAGGGAAAGCCACAAAGCCCAGCCTCTCATGTAAGAACCTCCCGACTGCCTACCACTTTTCAACCTTCTGGCAATGTCTAGTTTCCCCTCCAGGCTTTTGGAAGTCTCCCATATCTACCTCCTGTTGTTTTGGAGAGAATCCCTTTAGCTTAAGGAGTCACAGTGGGGAAGGACATCCTACAATCTGAACCCGACACACACACACACACACACACACACACACACACGCGCGCGCGCACACAAACGCACACACACACAAGTACCTCTTTGAGCAGACCTGAAACTCAGACTGCTTCAAACTTTGAAGGTTGACCTCTGACTTACCAACAACTGGGCAGTGGAAGCTTAGAAAGGTCTCTTACACATAGTGGTGGTGGTTGCATGCTTGTGTGTGTGTGATCAGAAGAAACATGACCCCATTGCCCCAGTGGAGTTCTCTTTGATCTTCCTGATCATCTTTGACTATGATGATATCCAGGACCTCCCAGATAAGATCACAGACACACTAACACTTTATCTGTCTTGTGTATGTGTGCTCTTGAAGTGTGCCCCATAGCCAAGCCTACATATCTTAACCGAAGGCACATCCATCCCAGAGGGAAATACGAATACTCCAGAATAGAGCAAACAACCTTATTAAAGGGTTGTCTATGGGAAAGACACCAACCCTCTCTTGATAAATACAGAGTCAAATGTTTTATTTTCCCTTAGGACGTTACGGTACTTCACGTACAAACATGGATGACGTCCACACACACCACTTCCAAATTGTTTATATAACATTATTAAACAGATCCCAGGTACAGAAATCCAGTTTGGTTCTGGCTTTAGTGTAGAGGAGCGTGCTAGCTAAGTGCAGAATGGTTTTCATTAGGCCCTAAGTGTCCACCTGTGGCTGAGCTCCCTCCAATTCTGGGTTTGATCAGAACTTGGCAGGGAGCACCGGCTGTGCTAACAGGTTGTGTTTATGCTGTGTAATATAGTGTGGTAATTATATTTAATTGGAATGGAATTGTAATGGCATAATCGTATCATGTATATTACTCATTGTACTGTCTAGCACAATGATATTAATACTGTAATACATAGGTCTTTTTAGGCCAAGGACCCCTTGGCTGATAGAAACAAGGAGCAGGGACCCCCTTTATAACATATTCTCTAAACTATTTTGTAGCCAGGCCAACATTGTGTAGGGAGTGGCCTATAGTGCCATGTTTAAAGGTAGGCTACTTTGTAATTATGTTAAATAATTATTTACAGATTCAAATATGTATAGGTTGTATTCATATGTATGTGTTATGTATATTTACGCACATTTAAATTTTTTGAAGAAAATACATTTGGGATCAAATAATTTGGAGGACCGCCTGCACGCTAGCTCTGAGGACCCCCTAGCGGTCCCGGAACCACTGTTGAATGAAGACCTATGATGTAATACAAGTTTTTAATACACATTTACATTCGTTCCTAACCCGATTAGGATTGTGCGCGGGATCCTCTGTTGAAAGAAAATCACGCATTCTCAATATAATTTCGTCTACACGTTTCAAGTGTGCATATATATCCTACACTTTATTAAATCGTTTCATATTTTGCAACATAGCCTGTACACTTGCTGAATGAATTAAATATATAAAATAACATAACATAAATCGAACTGCTTGTGAAATAGGCAAAGTAAAATGTGACATTTGTGAGTGTTTCCACAATTTCTGATATTGTGTGAAGAATAGTCTAGATAATATAGCCACGATCTTTTCGATTTGCGCTCTTGTTTAAGTAGCAGCCGAAGCCAAATAGGATGGCAGGTCCTGTCACATCATAGGCTATAAAACCCGACTATGAAGCTGGCTGAGCAGCACCGCGGGCTCGGTGCACTGCATAAAACAGTAATTTAATTGAGAAAAAATCAGGTTTTAGATGCAGTTAGGCCAATGTGTGTTTCGCACTTACCGACAGGAACTCCAGTGTCCCAACATAATCTCGTTCAGTCTTCAGAAGTTCATTGAGAACACAAACCCGTAACCGGAGCTGTTTCTCTAAATCCTTCACGCTTTCAGTACGGTGTTCTGTTTTGCTTTCCTCTGTCATTGTAAACATGTAAATGTAACAAATGTATTTCCAGCAACAATATTGAAGTTTACGACCACTGAATTACTTTAACTGCGAAGGTAAGTAAAGTTGGCAGCATGGTGAGAAATTAAAGGAAGAATAATCGGTCACTGGCACTGCAGTTATGTCCTTGGGTTGGGGGTCCGAATGTCCGAAAGGAAATCCAAAATGATTAAATAAATAGGCCTATTGGAAGACTATATTAAGTTTCACAAGAACGCCAGACTTGGGTTTCACGTTCACACGCGACCCCACAGAACTGTGAAACAACGGCTTCTGGGCAGCAGTTAGAAAACTTTGGTCCATGTGACTGTTTAAACCTTCATTCTAATCCAGCCTCCTTCCTCGCAGCATGGGGAATAAGGAAGGAGGAAAAGCATGCATGGGAACTCCTTGCCAGCGGGGTCCCCCATCTGCCACGCAGTGGGACGTGTTGTTGACTTGTTGCCAGTGATTATAAATTATTTCCTTTAAAAAAACGAACTAGAGCACTGATTTAGGCTATTAGGTTATCGGTGACGTTTAAAGGGTAGACTAAATCGAATTACATTCAATTCACAAACCCCAACCTCCACTCAAAGTGGCCAAGTAGGCCTAACATGTTTTTATTATTAATCCTGTAAACACATATGCCTATAGGCTAGTAGTTACCCGCTTATTTTATTCAGTTGATAATATATTAGCTATTCGTTACATTATTTTAGGAACCAACTAAGCAGATAGAAAATAGTTAAATTATGGGTATGCCTAATAATATAAAAGAGTTAAATAATGGGTATGCCTACTAATATATAGCATTTTATTTATTTATTTATTTATCATATTTATTTATAAGAAGTAGCAGAGGATATCGACTCTGTCTATCTAAACATGTTTCAGTGCTGGCAAAAGGGTGAGATAGGCAAGTCCAGTTATGTTGATGTGTACTATTCTCTAGTGGTTATAAGTGGTACTGCATGTACTTGGATGACATTTTAGGAATGTGATACGTATTTTCTACCACCAGAGAGCGCTGCATTGTTTAGTAAGGAGGCAATGCGACTACAGCAGGGCTATTCAACTCCGGTCCTGGAGGGCCGCACCTTGCATGTTTTAAATCTCTCCCTGCTCCAACACACCTGATTCAAGGTTGTTAGAAGCCTGATAATTACCCCTTCATTTGAATCAGGTGTGTTGGAGCAGGGAGAGATCTAAAACAGGACTGGAGTTGAATAGCCCTGGACTACAGTATAGCCTACAGCAGGGGTAGGGAACCCTGGTCCTGGAGAGCCGCAGCCCTGCATGTTTTAGATGTCTCCCTGCTCCAACA
>JAODUK010004216.1:882-10943 GCA_027564635.1 Typhlichthys eigenmanni
TGGTGATGTGGCCCCCCCCCCCCCCCCCCCCCTCTCACACCCCAGCCCTGCTAAACACACACCCAGTGTCTGCTTCAGCTATGATGAACAAGACTTTAGCGACAGCACAACAGCTCACACACGCACAGGGCTGCCATGGCTGTGCATGACCCTTGTTTTCATACCCAACCGTGGTGGGTAAGAAAGGTGGACAAGACACAGCCGTGCTTCTCGCTCCCGACAGGCAAACCCAGTGAAATCAGTAGCACTTATGTATTATGTTGCTGTATGCTATGTTAGCCTATGTTATGCAACGCAGTGTGACAGGAGGACAGCTCACAGACAATATGTGTCTCTTGAATCATTATTCCCCCCCCATTCTGATTGGAGTCTGGGGTCCCTGTTTGCTATGAAATAAGCAACATTCACAGGGTCAGCAATCATGGCGGGGCAGTGACCTGACGGATGTCCACAACAAATAAACATGCATTAGTCATGCTTCTGTGAGTTCACGCAGTCAGGAGTCACTCCGAATGGCTGTGGGACGGATGGGGAGTGAGTGAGGTGGTGGTTATTGTACGTATATTATTATTATTATTATTATTATTATTATAAAAACCATTTAATAAATGATTTAGCAGGCATGGGACGGCACCTCTTGGAGGCCCGTGTGGGGCTCCTTCTCGACCCTGTGCCGGGCGCCGAGGCAGCCAGCAGCATATCAATGCTCTGCGTTCTAAAGGAGCAGGCTTGGCAGGGCAGAGGGATGCTTTCAGCATTGTGTCAAAAACATTTCTGCAGCCGTAGCAGAGTAGGGATGCGGCTCGAGACCAATCAATGTTCTAAGTGCTAGATTAATTTGATTAAAAATAATTAAGCAGAAAGAAATGATTGGCATACAGAACAAGACTGGGAATATACTGTACTGTTGTATACAAAATTAAAGATATAAATAAATGATTGATACATATTTAAATTGTTTAATTAAATTATATCATGTTTTAATATATATTGCATTGCAATGTATCGTGATCAAGACCTATGTATGGTGAGATCCTTGCCAATACCCAGCTCTAGTGGTGAGGGAGTAGGAAGCCACCTGAAGCTTGTCTGACGCAGGCCTTCATCCTGATGTACGTTCAAACAAAGACAAACATTTGTGAGTTTTAAATGGTGTGAGGAGGTAATTCTCATCTAGCACACATGGGCGCTGGAGGAAGGGTTACTGTTTAAATCTAACGATTTGGAATGTTTGCTGAAAATGTTTACATTTTAAAGTTCAAAGTAAACCTCAATTCTCAGAATCTGAACGCTCCTCAGATTAAGCTATCTCATCTGGACTGCCCTCGGGCCCGATCTCCACCTCGTCTGTCCTCGTAAGCGGCCCTGCTTCCTAACTTGTGATTTAGTTTCTCAAATAAGATGCTATTGTGTTGCTGCTTCATCATCTGGCCCAAAGGAAAGGAATAGGTAATTGACGCTGATGAGATGGCACTTACATTTCCAGTACAAAGAAAGTCTCACTGTGGCCTTAATGGGTCATTTTCATGTGGGATCCTTACTAGAAACCTTTCATTTGCTCTTTGACTATGTATAGTTGCTTGTGACTATGCATGTTTGTGTCTGAGATGGAAGATACAGTAAACCAAAACAAATACGTCCTCCAAGGGTTGAAATGGTTGTGGCTGCAGTGTGCATGCAAGACATGTTGAAGAATGTGAAAGGAGATGTAATTAAAGCCCATTGTCTATTGTTACCAGAGGTAGATAGTCACAACAACACATATGACCTTGCTAATCGGGCCTCTATGCTAATAGTACAGTTCACATGAAACGTAAATATTGCAAACGTGGTAGTAAGCCTTATATGGTCATATGACATCAGCCAGCCTTCTTCCTAGTATGCCTTTGTTGTTTATAAGTCTATGAAGGCATAACCTTCATAGCAGTGAGTCGGTTACCCGTATCCCCTCATGTGAAATGTGCTGGGGCATGTGCCGAATGTGGATGGGAACATTGCATTGACCTCTACCTCTTACTGAGCAACTCCTGGTGAAATGGCATAGGCCTGCCAAGTAGAAATTAATAATTAGGAAAATGGAAGGCATTATCATCACAGAAAGTATTTAAAATAGTTGTTTTAAAATGACCAGCAACACCCCCTCCCCCCCATTTCTTTTTTGCCAGCCCTAGTGATGTAATCGAGCTTATACCAGTTGGTAGCTGGAGAGTATAATGACCTCATTTATATTTAAAGGCAGGAGTCTAGGCATCGCAAGTCATCTCTTTAACATGGTGCGACCAACAGGGAGGTTTCATGGCGTGAGAGTTACTTCCGGAAGGTGTAGAATTTAAAGCCTGCCTCCTCTTAGTCCTCTGTTCCAGGTTTGTCTGAGGTGATGTCGTACACTAGCCTGGCTCCACCCGTCTATTGTTCTCAGACATGTTTAATATGAGATTATAGTCTGTAAACCCTATTTGCATTGGCGTTAACTTGCTAAATGAGATGATACTGAAGTCAAACATTTGTTTAGAAATGGTGGTAGAGCTAGATAAAGTGATACAAACAGTTGTAGTAATGCAGATTTTTTTAAACACTGTCCAATAGTTTCAACATTAACCAGAGGTCTACACCCAGTAGGAGGCAAAGACAAAAAAGCAAGTCTTCACTTATTTCTTGACCAAAACAAGTTTTTGTAATGCTAGTTTCATCCACAAGGTGAAAGCAACAATATTAGAATACCAACAAAGATACAGCAGTGTAATGCATCTCTATATGGGAGCAAAAGTGGTGCAGTTCCATTCTTTTATGTGGGCGTATATCTCGTGTGCATAAAAGGGGATCTTCTGTTTAACTCTATGGGATAATTTCCCCTCCCCCTTCTTTACTAAAGACACCGGACTAAGAATACTGCATCCGGATTATCACTCACAAGAACAGTACACATCCCACGACTCCAGATATGAATCAGTGAGACTTACACATCCGATGTGATTTTGTCATGCAAAATATTTGCATGCTGAAAATACTGAAATGTATTTTATTAACTTATTTTAAATGTTTTAACTATTTATATTCTCTCAGAACTGCTTAGGTTATTGAATGACCTGGCCTTTATCCTGGTCTGAAAATCTTTCTGTTTGAACTCTTCTAGTAGCGTATAATAATAGCGTAATAAACTCTTATTTTGACTAACAGTTGTCCACTCTCCTTGTGTGTTCATCTCTCTGGTCTTCTTGTGGAGTAACACGGTGGACCAGTGTTCCCAGTAGAACACACATTTGGCAATGTGGACCAAACATCTGGAGGAAGTGAGGTTGTGTCCTCTCTTGACCCTAGCCCACACCCTCGTTCTTTAAGAGTGGAGTCAGCAATTGTAAGCTAATAACAGTTTTAGTCCAACTATATCTTCCTCTCGGCCTGCTCGGTGTGCGTGCTGGAAAAATAAAACTAAAATCTGGTGTTCCTACACAGCCCTGGCTCTGTAAATGGGAATGTGTTGCATATTGCACCACACAGTCTGTCCCAGCCTTGGCTATTTCTGTCCAATATGGTGGACGGAGCATCTGAGTGAGTACTATGACATTGAAGGGAGAGATGTTTTTGTTTTCATCAATTTCACATGAACAAACCTTCTACAGCTTTCCTTACTCTACCTAAAAAAAGTACCTATATGGCTTTCTGCCACTAGATGTTATCTCGGACCAAAACAAATGCTTCATGGGACACATGCACTAACATGCAAGACATGACATGAAATGACAACAAAGAACATAGAAGCTGGAATTACAACACACACAGTTAGTGTGATGTCATTCTCTGCTCAGGACAACATTACTCCACTATATCTTTACATAGAATATTGTTATTTGCTGTTTATATTAATGTTTACAATATCATATAGAGCACATATAATGTTTAGTTGAATTAATTTTTAGATGATTAAAGTGTACCTGAACCCCAGCTCTGAGCCTGACTTCACCCACTACAACTTTGAAAAATGTGTCAAGGAGCTGAGTGATCGGAGGGGAGGGGCTGAGAGGGGGACCCCCCCATTAACATTTAAATTTTATGAATTTTGTCAGTATTAACACCAGCATTGATGTGTCTCATCACATATCAACCATATTACTTCATTTACAGCTCAAAAACACATTTTAGGGTGCAGTTACACTTTAATTGATCGGCACCTTGCAAGTCACATTTTGTACCAGAAACCTGGGTTCAGTACACTCTCAAAGGAAAAGGCCCACAGTTCTGTAAGGTAATAGAAGAAGGGGGAGGCTTAAATATTGTGTATGATAGGATTTGAACCCTGCCTGAAGTCCTCAGACAGTTGTTTTTGTGCTGACAGTTGGAGTTGTATGTTCTCAGCCTTCTCCAGTGCGCTCTGTAGAACCGGCAAACAAGATGAGACCTCAGAGATGCTGCCACGAATACTAAGTGTCAAGACAGAAAATTTGTCATTCATCTCTCACTAAAACACTTCCCCATTCCCCAAGTGGAATTCCAGCAGACATTGTACTATAGGTTTTAAACTTACCTTGCGATGCAAGCGGTTAATCCATCTTTCCAGGCTTTACCCACCAGTGGTTTAGACTAGTCAGCGTCCTGTGAGAAACTAGGAGCGTGGTTTAGGTGTGAAGTTAGCTTGTGATAGACAGACCAAATCACAGATCATTCAATCAGGTTTTTGGTACTGTTTCAATGCACATCTTCTCAGACTATTCTGTGTGCGTCAGGTTACGTTTTTAAACATGGAAGGTTCTTGAATCCATGAATCTAAGCAGAATTGATATTCTCAGTTGTGATCTCTACGTTCACAAGCATTGAGTTTGAATGTGAGTCCCAGGAAGACAATTAGACAATAGCAAATCCAAATTTCCAATTGGTTTTTACTGATAACCATATACACCCAACTGTACACACTTCCACCTGAACATTTTTATTAGAAGAATATGTGGGCTGATTTGTTTTCTCTTGTTTGTTCTCACAGGCTGTCAGCATCAACAAGGCCATCAATACACAGGAGGTCGCTGTTAAAGAGAAGCATGCCAGGAATATCCTTTTGTGTGTGCGTTTGTGCCCATTTGTGTACATGTATTTTTAACTTGAGTTTGTTTTTCTTTTATATGAGGAGCGATATGTTTATCCAATGTGTTTATCTTCATTCCAAAATGTTTGTGGAAACTCTTAAGCGTTCCTGCACGCTGTGATGTTTTTGTTCATGCGGCTATAAACGTTACATGACTCACTTAAGCTAGTCAGAGCTGTGTTTCCACACTGCAAAAAATGCCCTATCAAATATAAGTGCACATATATTAGTTATGAGCTTACTAATGCTTAGAACAAGCAAACTGGCTGCTAGTGCAGTAAGTGAAATTCACTTGATAAGATTTTTTAAATTAGTCCAACTAGATTGAAAATCTAAAAACAAGATTATCACACTAAGTTAGATATAGTTTTTGCAGTGTAAGCAAATTCTGTGAGAGGGCTGAACGATTTTGTAAAAATATGTAATGTTTTTTTTTATGACAGAGATTACGATTTGATTTGCGATATTTTTTTAAAGTCAAGATTTAAATTCAATATATACTGTATGTAACATATTTAAAACATGTTATGGAGCATTACCACATGAGATGGCATCAAAATATGAACTATAGTATAAAGATGCAGGATTCATTTCTTTAAGCATATAGTTATTGCATTTTATGACATGCGACAACAGTCCGTGCACATTGGCAATTTTAGACAATTTTTAGATTATAATTAGGATTACTATATTTTATTATTATTATTATTATTATATTTTACATAAGAAATGTAGCCAATGTTTAAGATCTCTAATGAACTTGTTTTAGAGATTGGACAAACAAATACAGGTATAAACACAGCCTGTTCATTGTTATACAGTGAAATTAGTGATTTAGCAGACACTATGTATTCTCATTACACCGCCCGCCCCCCTCCCTACATGTTTTATCCTAGAATCTTCCCTGTGGGCTCATCCTGCTGGAACTATACCTAGAGGAGCACCACGCTGATTAGATAGAATTACCTTTTTTTTTAAGGAGGACGGCATGCAAATACAACCACAATGACGCTACAAAAAAAAACTGGGTCAGATGCGCATATAAATCGCATGCCTTGCGATTTGCTAATTGCAATGTTTCAAATCGCAATTATTGTTAGAAAACGGTTAATTATTCAGCCCTAGTGTGAGAGCACAAGACTTAGTTACTTCTCCAACATTCCTCCTCTTTCTATTACACTTAAATACCATTTTCTTTGATTATTGGCTACTTCACATTTGCCAGTTGGCACGTGTAGGCCTACTGCAATTGATGTGTGTTTCATGAAAGCTGTCTGTGAGCGTCCTCCTTCTGAGTGATTTCAACACACTGGACAAATGTCCCAGTTAGTGTACTGGCAATGTGCACAATGGCGTGCTCCTTAACCATCCCTGCCACCCTGCATCCTGGGCACGCACCATGAGAAAGGGGCGCACACCTTCTGGGCAGCAGTCAACCGGCTGCCCCTCTCCAGCAATGCTGTGCTCTGTTGGAAGTTTTGCCACGTCTTCCACAAGCTGCTGCGAGACGGACATCCAAACGTATGTGGATGGATGGATGTATGGTTGGATGGATATATGTATGTGTAACGGTGTTATGGATGGATAGATGGATGGATGTGTAACAGTGTTATGGATGGATGGATGAATGGATGGATAGATACAGATGTATAGATATAGTTACTGTATACAGCTCTGGAACATGTACATTTCTCTAGTTGTTATATTTATACTTTTTTATAATTTAATATTATATATGTATATTTGTTATATTATTTATATTATTTAATATTTTTCCACAGCTGTATGTGTATTTGTTTATATTGCATTTTCAATACAACTCCAATACAAATCAATCCATATAGATTATAGTATATAGTATGTAGCAAACATCTGCCTAAAACATAATGTCAGTGTGTATTTAAAGCACACAAAATGATACAAATAATGTACAGTATCTTAATACAAATGTATTCAAATCTAGGTGATCAAGGACTCCATGAGGAATAAAGCTGACTTGACTGACATGAGCAGGATGTGGGTATGTACATATTACTTACATGGTAGGATTATGCAACCTCTCAGAGAGCTCACTGATTGTCTCTGGTGCTCACATGACTGTCCAATAGGATGGCCAGAATGTTGTTTGTGTTGGGGAGAGAGTCCTCTACTCTAATCTATTATTGAATTACCCCCCTATCAAGTGTTTAGAAATATGGTGGATTCAACACATTTTACAGATACTCCATCTAGACATTGGTGTCCTCTAAGACAATAGTCCTCTTAGACACTAGCCACCAGTGGGTTCCAGTGTTTCCTGTAGACATTGGCACAGAATGCATGAGGTGTCTTTCATTGCCAAGCGACCGTAAGCAACACTTTTGCTGGCCAGCGACATGCTGAGGGTGACAAAGCATTAGCATGTTGTCAGCCATTATGGTGAGTCACGTCTAGCATCCCTGTCCCATTTTGCCCTGGTTGTCCTAAGATGACGAAGGGTCGAAAAATTAAGTGCAGTTGTTAGAAACAAGCAAGCTGAATTGTTGCCGTGAAAATTCTGTTGATTCAAGTGGCCATAAGAGTTTTTGGTTCACTGGAATTGCAGTTATTGTGCAAAATGTTGCTAAATCTGTGTTGGCATGGGTGGAGTGCCTGTTCCTGGACATACTCTCTCTCAGTCAACTTCTACTATTCTTCTTTTTTTGCTGATGTCAGCTACAGTAGTGGATAAAGTATGGTCCCTTTGACCAGGGTGACGGCCTCTACTTCCTGTTGTGGTATAGCTAGTCATGAAGTTGAGCCGGAGGGTAAATGGAAGTGAGAAAAAATCAGCTGTATAATTTGACTATTCATTTCACTATTCACTATTACTTTTTCAAATGATGCTGTCCCAGGAAGAAGAAAGTCTGGTTCTTTCCTTTGTCTTCTTCTCTGCCTGCTTGACATCCCTTTGTTTTTGCCCCCTCTTTCCCAAGGGTCACCTGAGTGAAGGCTATGGGAAGCTGTGCAGTATCTACCTCAAGCTGCTCATCACCAAAATGGAGTTCCACATCAAAGTGAGTCAACTCGGACTATAAAACCCAGTATCAGTCTCCCTCATCACTTGATATTTCAGCCTGAGACTGTGTTTTTAGTGCCACCTCGCTTCTCTTGGGGTGTGTGTGTGGGGGGGGGGGGGTCCCTTCATAAAAAATACACACTTTTACATTAATGGCCTTTCAAGAATCAGTAATGTAGCCTTTTTATAAGGCCTGCCAGTATGAAAGAGCCTTGCAGTGGTTTCAAAGCTATTTCAGGGTGCTTTTAGCTGTTGCTTTACTGGTAATATTTTCCAGTCAATATTTGTCCCAGGGTAGCCTCAGCTTCTTTCGTTCACCAGCACTACGTCACATTTGCAAGTGGTGCTGAATGTCTATTACCATGTAAGACTGCAGTGCTTCAATTCAGAATTTCAGAAGCCTATTTCATCCAGTTCTCAAATCTATTTTGTCTCCTTTCAGAACCCTCGATTTCCAGGCAACCTGCAGATGTCAAACCGACAGCTTGAAGAGGCTGGAGAAAATGATGTCAACAACTTGTGAGTGTGGCGTTCTCCTACTGTTGTTTTGCTAGTGCTGCTTGCGATCAGGGAATGCAATTGTCACCCGCTGACCTCTCTTGCCAACACGCGTCTCAAATGCAGTGAAAATACATTTGCACTGATCGCCTAGTATTTATTTACTAGAACCCATTTTATCAGTTATCAGTTAGTGATGGCCCAGGCAGGAAAGCATTACAGGAAATGGTTTTCCTCTACTGGCATGCTTCCCACAGTCATGGAAATCCAAGTAAAATGTGAGAAATTTGAATATCACAAAAAAAAGAACAACTAAATCAAAAAAAAAAATTGTGAAATGTTATTGTGAGCATGAGTGGGGAACCCTGCATTGGAAATGAACAGGAGCATCTGCGTATTCAAAACATGCTTGTTACTTAGATATTAGAATCGATTTATGACTACATGTGCCATTGTCATAGCACCGCCTCCCTACTGTGTGTTCCGTGGGTCATGCACATGCACGTGCGGCCAGTTCGGCTAGGAAAACCAATAGAGTGTGATTTAATTCTCAGGACGCCATTACTCGTATAGATCACCTTTAACATACCGGCTTCTCTTTCTCTCTTGCCCTGCAGCTTCCAGCTAACGGTGGAGATGTTTGACTATCTGGAGTGTGAGCTCAACCTCTTCCTGGGTGGTAAGCTATTCTGTTCCTCCTGATTTGTTTTAATAAGAGTTACTACTGCAGTACTGAAGCACATGCTAACATACACCTTACCGCAGTAGTCAGCTAGCTGCACAGTGCACATGCATGCTAACATACACTTTATCTGTGTCACGTTGCACAAGGTGAGGACCCAAACGACACGTAGTCAAAATTTCAAGAACAAGGTTTAATCCAAATGACAAAAACACGGTGACCACCGCGCACATTAACAATGACCAACACAGGACTGGGGAAAACACTGGGGCTAAATACACAGGTAGACAAGACATGAAGACAGACCATTGGCTCACAACAACGAGGGTCAGGTGATACACATCAGACATGATTAAACAGACACGGGTGGTATTAACGAGACTGGCCACACGGGGCAGGGAGTGATGGGCGCACAGGCCTAAAGCACAACGTAAACACATGAAGAGAAGAGACTAGCACAGGACGGGGATCACGAGACATTACAATCTGACGTTAAAATAGCCCAATTGGATATGAACACGCCCTAAACGCAGTGTGTGCCTTGCGCTTAGATTGTGAAAATAGGGCCACAAGTGAATAAAAAAGAAAGTATGCATTATATTTACTCTATATATATATATATATATATATATATATATAAAAGGGGTGTAACCGTTCGTGTATTCGTATTGAACCGTTCGGTACAGACGTTGTGGTTCGGTGCATGCATGTTGAACGGTATGGTGCGAAGTTGTGCATAATGCGGAACCAAAATTCAGACTCGAGAGTTT
>JAODUK010004217.1:0-10943 GCA_027564635.1 Typhlichthys eigenmanni
GAGAGAGAGAGAGAGAGAGAGAGCAGAATGAAGGACCACCGCCTTCACATACTGTGCCCATTGCGCACAGTATGTGCGCAATGGGCATGGACAATCTGGACAATTCTGAGGAAAGCCATTGCACTTTTACTGCAGCTCTATGTATCTTATATTTTCATTTAAAGCATGGTCAGCAAAAGCTAAATTAAATCAGTACTGCCCCCGACATCAATATTTCACAATTAGAAATATGTCAAAACTACTTTTCTGACTGGCTTGGGATGCAAAGCCATCGGTTTGGATGACATCCTGCCCAAAAGCCAAGGCCATTATCCTCTTAGGAGAGTAGATGTTAGTATCATCCAATATGATGACAGGATATAATCCTCTAAATCAGAGCCTGGTAATGGCAGCCCATACATAGCTCTAGAGCCAGCCACACAGCTGGGGGACACTTGAAATGAGAGAGAATGGTTTTAACAGTGATGCAGCATACTTGTTTTGAGTTACATGGTACAGTAATTGGTTAGTAATCAAATCAGTTGCCCTTCCACAGAGCATGAGATCTTGGATAGCCTCATCAGACCCACCAATGTGACAATAATAAAGAATTAATGTTACAATCACTACATGTTCATTAAGCTAGTCTGGAACTTGTATTCAGTGCAGTAAATAAATGTCCATTGATATTAATCAATGATTTTAATAATAATGATTGTGATGATAATGATAATCTACATCCATGAATTGTTTCATTTGCAGTACTAAGTTTAAAAACCCTGGTGTGTCAATCAGGCATTCCTGTAAAAGTGGTGACTCAGAGATTCAAAACAGCCATGGTTGTTCTGCCAAAGGGAATAGGGAGAAATAGTTTCTTAAGTTAAGATGTATGATTATAAATTATAAAAATATCCAAAGGCCGGCCCTCAGGTTTTACATATTACATTTAACTGTAACACATTTTGAAAGTGACAATTTAAAAATGACTTAACTACAAAGGTCAGAATTACCTTCAGAAACATTTGTATGTATATATATTTAAAGTGCATTATCACAAGAATGTTATTTAAAAAAAACAAAAATGAAGATGTTAAGACACTCATACTGGACCCTTTTAAACTTTAAACTCCCCGTTCTCTCGTCTCTGCATAAAATGCTAAGTGCTCATTTGCTAAAAGGCAGATAGAAGTCTTGTTGACTTCTGGGGTGAAATAAAGCATCATTCCATATTTTTGTATGCTGAATTTCTCTAGCATCCCCCTTAAGGTTGAAATACTTCTGGCCCCTTGACCACAACCCTGTACCACTCTAAAATCTGGGACAGGGAGAGACAGCGAGACAGAAGTGGTGTTGTGCTAGAGGCTGCTCTTAACTGCATCATTAAGGTCTTCTACGCTACACCTCCTAAAGCCATGGAACACACATAGACAGAGTTATGGTCTCTGATGGGGTTTCAGAGGCCTGGTCTAACCGTACCCCGTTTTCACCGAGCTTCTCTCCACTGCTTCCAGTTCTGCGGCTGCTCTGTTCCTGGGACTGCTGACTCCCTGGAAAACAGCACAACAGTCGCACACACAGGTCACACACACACGCTTGTGCATTCACACTCACAGTTTGTGCTTTGCACTTCAATGATATGATTGTGCATGACACTGTAGAAAGAATTGGGACAGGCAGTGCTTGACTAAAGCTAGATCAACGCTTCTTTTTTATACAAAAGATGATGTGTCAAGTTTATCATAGTTTACCATAGTCTCGCAGAGCCAGCCTTTACCTAAGCATTAACTTCTCCTCAGTTGTGGTGGCAAAAATGCTAAATAGCACAAAGAGTCTGGACATGCACCTTGATCACTGCTCTCTGCTGGGGAGTCCTCGTGGCGTAGATAGAACTTAACCTCTTGTTTCCGAGGGCCCCATTTCTGCAGATGTTCATACATCATGTGCTCAAAGGGTATAGCTCGCTCTGTGAGGGTGGGGAGCAATGACAGGAGGAGGGGGAGGGGTTATCGTCAGTAGGTTGGTAGTACATATTCTCTTCATAGAAACAAAGTGAATTTTCAAATGAGCATCTTACCAACACTGAAGGTAAATGTATAGTCGACAAAGTACAAAAATGTAATACTACATGACTCGTAATTATGCGCCCTCTCCTCTCCATATAGGAGAGGAGAGTGTGTGTGGGGGTGGGGGGGCCGGCAGGCGGTGAGTACATCAGCAGGCTTTAGCCAAACAGGATTGCGTAAACTAGCTTTATAAAGCCCTTGGCTAGAAGCTGCGTCTCCGCCTCAGCAAAAGTGCTGATGATGGGGTGTGTCAACTGCAACACCAGTGATGGGTGCACTGGTTTACTGACCGGTTCAGCCTACTGGAATGTGTTTTAGCAGCGCTGTAACACACTCAACCCTTCTTTTTTGTTACCTGTTACATTTAAACTGTTTAATTCCCAATTGGCATACAAATATATAGTTCACTGGTGATTAGATAAATGTAGTGGAATAAAGGTTATAGGAAACTAGTGTGTGTGTGCGTCTGTGTGGGTGTCAGGCATGTGCTTGGCCATGAATCAAAAGGCAGGAAAATTGGTGCGCACACGCATCCACGTCGTACAAAATACCACCAGGGCCTCGTCACAAGATAGGGTACATGTGTTTGTGTTTCAGTAAGGGAGCATTGGGGGGGGGGGGGCTATAATTCTATCCCTCTACCGTGGTGTGTGTAATTCCTCCATCATTCACATTGTATTCATCCACTGTTTACCCTCAAAGGTGAATGCTAAACCTCGCTGGCCAAATAGAAGATGATGCACTTACTGCACCGATTGTCACACCGGTCAGTCATTCATGTCAGTTTGACAAGCAGGTAGTGGCTATTGGTTCATCGTTGTGCCACATCTTACCGTTGCCTCGCCAGACTTCGGCTAGGTGACAACCGCTCTCCCCAGGCTCTTTACAAAACTCCACCACATCTCGGCACGATGTTTCTGGTGTAATGGGTACCTCAGTAGGGTCCTGCTCCCCATCGCTCAGGTACACCGTTAATATCATCTGGAAGACAAGAGGTATAATGTGAGCAAAGGCCAATATATCTGACTGGCCAATCAAAACAGGCCCGTAGCTAAGCATGCTTCCACAGATATATATCGATATCAGCAAAGATCCTTCACATAGAACATGGATACAATTTGTGTATTTTTTTTTTTTTTACAAGGAATTCAAAAGAATGACTATCCGTTTTAAATGATGCATGTATCTACATACAAAAAGCTAGCACAGCACAACACAGTGCATGTATTCAAAACTTCACATAGATAAGAGCACAAACATCAGCCTTCAATATGCTGTCAGAAGATAAGTTTGAAACCAAGTGTTAAATAATAATGTAATCTAGAACAGTGATAAACACAAATACACACCTGTATGCTACAGTATGTCTATTAAAGTTGCATTGTGAGTGCAGTCAGCCTCACTTATACACACACACACACACACACACACACTTAATCTATCAACAGATGTCAACATTGAATGTTATTATTATTTTAGATTAAATTATATTGATTTAAAACCATATACACAAAATAGAGCATAGGCATTGATTTACAAATATGTTGAATGTACTGTATATGTCTGCTAAACAGCTGAAAATATACTTTCATCACCAACTGTACCGAGTTGGTGATGAAAATGTATTGTCGGTCAGGGTCTACAGACATTTTGCCCCTATGTACAGTTATTGTGTGTGCTTTAAAGAACTGGGCATATGGCTATACTTATGCACAATGCCCTGTATGCTGACACAAGACTAAACCAGCCATCATTCAAAACAGTCAGCTGTCCTCAGTCAACCCTTGTGAAGGGGATACACTGATTTGTAAAGCTCACACCTAGCCATGCACTTCGTATGCTCATGCTGTTGCATGCCATACTGTTATTTACCTTGATTAAGACCTTCATATTCCAACAAGTAAAGGTATGATTGATTTTTTACCCCACAATTTACCTGCCTGCCTCCACATGCTTGTCTCTGTGCAGATATAACTAGTGTAGAACACGTTTACTCCAGGTTTAATACACAACAAAAACCTTTATGGAAGGCTTAAGGCATTAGCAAGTTCAGGGTCTGCCAGCAGACATTCTAAATGAAAAGTGTGGAAAGTAAAACAATGACATCTTGATTGCTCGCATCTCTGTACAGTTTACATTGAGCTTATCAGCAGATGTTAACAAGCATGAGTTAAAAACAGACTAACATAATATGCTCCTTTATGTGCTCTGCCTCGAGTAGTCTAGTTTGACACCAATACCCTAAGATAAAATGGCCAAATCTGATACAAAACTAAAACAAGGCATTGATAGCTGCTGGCCAAATGTTCAAAATCACTGCAAACTTTGTTTTACAGTATATGCTGTCAGTTTAGCCCAAACAAACTAGAAGATGTGTCAGGCTGCATATAGTATTTTAAAACTATACATCCATATCTTCAAACAGACTGGGGAAAATGGCAGACTATATTGATCCATCTACAGTATAGTAGACAGACACCAAAAAAAAAAAAAAAAAACAACGGGGTAATGAAAAATCACAATGCATTTTCCACACGCAAAGATGCTAAATATTAGATCAACCTATTTGTTTATTAATTCAGAAGCACAAGTGCGTTTGTGTGAGAAAAATCTGTAGTTTTTTTGGTCAGGTAAAAGTAGTTGTTTAAATTAATCTCATCCATTTGAGCTGAAAAGGTTTAAAAAAAGCATCCCTCCATGATCATAGGTTGACAATGAATGTATACAACATCTGCTAAAAGCTATTCAAAATCAGGGTCATCCACTTTCAAAAGCAATTACTTTAAAAACAGAATGACAAAACTTTTTTCTATATGAAGTCTGTGGCCTTGTCTTGGAACATAATGCATCATAGCTCCTGAATAGTAGGAGCCACCATACCACTTACAATATCTACTGTATGTCACTACAGTAGCCTCACTATGACCGTTAAAGAATCGATTAGATGTTGTACAATAATCGTACTTATTGAGCTCTCCCAGTAATAAGCTACCCAATGAAACATTTGTTTCCCTTCCAACCTTCTGTGGTCAGTGAGGCAGCTGATGATGACCCTGACTGATTAAGAATCTCCTTTTCAAGGGAGACCTGGACAAGACAGTCAACAAAACACGAAAACAAGCATTGGGAAAAACAAAGGATTCAAGAGTGCATTCCTTTCCATGGGAAAATTAATCCATTAAATGAAATTGCTGCACGTTTTCTCAAATGTGTTGTGTTTTGTTAGAGTCAAATTAACTGTAACAACAAAAACATTATTTAGTTCCTTCGTTTGTCCTCTGAAGTGTGTGCCAAAATGAGTTTCTAGAACATCTGCTCAACCAAATAGTGCAGCATAAACAGCCAATCAGAACAACATTACTGGATGCAGACCTCCAACTATGAAAGCTTAGTCTAAATTGTATTTAAACTAAAGAAACAATATTCAGGGTTACCAGTCACAACAAAACAACATGGATACATATTCTGAAAATAAACAGGCTGGCTAAAGAAAACATCACCACCACTGACCAGTGGTTGACAAATTGAGAAATACAAACCCCCCTGAGGCCTCTAATGAGGTTGATTCTGCCCGTGTTCTTGGCACGTTTAACAAATCTCTGTTTCCTTATGTTCTCCTTCTTTGGTGGCCAGCGGTGATCCTTTGCCCAAACGGGGTGCTCCTTGGAGAGGCTAACCAGGCCACGCAACACTACAGCCACAAATCTCTTCATTACAGCGCTCCGCAGTACACATGAGACTTAATCACTACACATCCCAGGCAGACGCCCAACCCCGGAGAAGACAGCATGCAGCGTCACACAGGGCTGCAGAGGAGACTTTAGAGGAATAGCCTTGCTGTGTAATCCAGGGAGGGTGGGAGTGAGAGAGAGAGGGGGAAAGGGGGGGGGGGGACACACACGCATAGAGAAGCAGGGGCACTGCTAGACAAATCGCCTGGGGTTTGCTGGTGGCAGTCATATCAATGACTAATGAATAGAGGGGGCGAAAAAACTATCAGATATTGTGACGCACGTCCATATCGTCATAGCAATAATAATAATTAGAATAATGATGATGATGTAGGTAACCAAACAGCGCATATGACATAAAATCACTGTGCTTTTTCTTTTTTTTAAACCACGGTAGTTGCTAAAGGTGATCGTCAAAGGGCATGAAGGTCAAACCTGGCAACCGTGTGTTTACACAACCTGTCATGAAAGGAGCACCAGACTTAATGAGGTACTGGTTAGTAGTAGTGTGCAGATGTGCTGCTTATCCACGGTGTTCCAGGACCACGAAGGCATGGCTCACGAGCATGAAGCGTATTCGCTAACTTGTGAATGGCACTGTCAATGATGTAACATATCAAACAGAAAGGATAGTGCGTCCATGCACACTGTATGCATAATGCTACAATGACTATTGAGAAGAGAGGTGTTTATCATTCACCTCCAGAGCGAGAAAGCTCCCAGGCTGGGTGACTCACATAGTCATCATTTCTCCCTGCTCTAATCACTTCATATTCGCATTGCCAGCTGCCGAGCACTGACAAGGAAACACGGTCTATCATTCATTGAACTTTACTTCAGACTCAACGTTCTCAGAGTATATCAGTCTCTCTAGAGAAGGGCAAAGTTTATCATAGTTTTCTTATCGTAAGATAAGATCAGATCTTTTGCACTGAAAAGCTACACATTTTAATCGCTAGAAAAGACAAGGAAGGAAAATACTGAATATTTTAAAAAAGAACAAGCGCAACCATAATGTCTTAGACAACTGTCAAAACAAACGGCAACACTGGCACCATAGTAAGCAAAGGACATTAATTACAGCTATTCTAGCTAACACACTGCACAATGTCAAGCCTACAGACACAAACATACTGGGAAAGTCTCCTTGGATTGAAAATCCAAGATAATTCAAATAGCAATGGAATACAACAATGATGAAAACAAGCACAAAACTGCATTTTTGTAAGAGAAGAAAAAATAAATACTATAAGACTAAACTCACTTCTGACCATTGTGAAGACAGGAAATCTGGAAGATAGTGACAATATCGCATGACCAGATCTCAAGCCACACCCTAATAAAATCTCAATTAAGTATCTTGTAGGTTCCATTCCAGACTAATATTTTCCTTTGTCTGAATCATTAAAGATTAGATTTTATGATTGTAGAGGGGGGTTTGAGGGGGGGAAGAAACAACTGCCTCAACAGATCCGATTACTGGTCATTAAAGGAAACGTATTAATGAGACAATGATTTATATGAGGAATGAGAACTAGGATGCTAAAGACAGATGGGAACTGTACATCAAGTGGAGAGTCTTTTCATCTTACTGAGGTACATTTTATAAAACTGCTTCTAAACTTTATGTTACAAGCGTTAAATCCTTAGGCATTTTTAGTTATTGTGAGCTTTAAAATTAGATGAAAGGGAGAGAAAAACTCCCGACGATATACTGTTTACCTTTCTTTTAGGTGTTGATAGCCATCTGAACTGTGCAAATGATGCCATTAAACAATATACAGTACCAAGTTCTAAGGTTTCACTTAACAACAGAGTATATAAGCCGGCAACGCCAGAAAGACCTAGATGTGGGAAAAACATGAGAACAAAAGAGTCTGCTCTATTCTCAAATGCTGTTAGACTCCAAACATCTCCACAGGGCGAAGATGACAGAGTAGTATATTTAAATGTGAACAACCTCCCTAACATTTGACAACTGAAACTTATTTAGCTACGTTATTGCTTTAGTGTCTAATGTATCAGAGTTCTTGTCCGAATAACTCACATCATTTTTATCATAAACAACAAAAAAACATCATCTTGTTTCTACAAACCTCAGCCTCATTGAGATCTGTATTCACATAATAAGAATTATAGATAAAATGCCACAAAGCCACATGGAAATTTGATGCATACACATTTTTCAGCCAGGACTAAATTAGCATCAATAATTTGCTCTCTAATATAGAATGGAAAAAAAAACAGCTATTCATTTGATTAAATATATTCAATATGGGAACATACACAAATGCTGGAAATAGGTGCACATAAGCATAGGCTATTAGGACTACATCAACCTTTATAACGTTAGCACTTGAAGTAGCTAGATCTCACAAAGGAATGGATTGTCTTATAGTTCAACTATCTTTCATCTAGGTCTACCGAATTATTGGATACATATGAGGACAAGTAAGTACTTGGACATCCCATGTGAATTCATAGCCCATCTTTCCTATTTCTTGCATAAATCTAGATTTGGACTATATCATAATGGTGTCCCAAACAGGTTCTAAAGTATTTATATTATTGCATTACGCCTGTATAAACGCGAAAAAATATAAAATGTAACATAAGATTGACCATATTGGTAAAAATACCAGTGATAGACCGTGAACATATTCAAACTCACATACTATAGTATTGGCTACTACGGTACTGTTTACAGATGCGATCTAACATGGATACTAATATGACAGGGATTATGTACACTTACCGGCATCATATTGAGAGTTTTTTTGGATCAAATCTTGTCTGGCATCAAAACAATCTGGTCTGTGGCTCACCCATTAATCTTCGGGATTGGGGTGGGAGCAGCAACCGTGGACCGAACTGCTACTCAAAGGCCAAGTAGAACCAATTCAGCCTTTCGACTCTGTAAGGCAAAGCAGTAATACGATTTACAAAGAGTTAACTCCTGGCCCATCTATGTTTGGGTTCCTAAATTAAACCATACCGTAATTCCATAAAGAGTGAATGGGTGGAAACGCTCTAATTACGGTACGGTAACGTACTGGCAAGGCGATGGTATGGTAGCTACCGTATGGTACGGTACAGCAGTAAACAATTTTAGCTTTAGCTTGGAATCAGATGCTTATAGGAGCAAATAACACGTGAAAGAAAATCAATTTTATGAAAATGTATTATATAAAGAAGAACACATGGACTCGACTCACCAGTGTCAAAAGCAATACATTGTTTCGGCGTGGAATGTACTTCGTTAGGTTCGTTTTAATTGAGGACAATTTGCTAAGCTAGCCAGCTGTCAGTCAGCTAACTCCAACGTCGTTAGCTGTTAGCCGAATTCAGTAAGTAGTCTACTGTAAGGCGATCTCTACGTCTAACCTTTCGCTAGCTCATTTACTGTACACCGGAACATACTACTTAACTTAGGTGTAACATAGTTTAAGCTATTTTATAGCCTGTGTAAATGTCCGCCCATAATAGTTTAATTAAAATATAGTATGTTATCGTGTGGCTAACGCGGCTAGTTGACGAAAATAACTGGATCCAGTTGTTGACTATAAAATGGGCGGGGCATTGGAATGTCACGTAAAAGTAACAACAATCTTTACTTTTACCCAGCACAATAAAATAATAAAATGAAACGAGAAAATTTGCAGTTAGTTTAATATCCAAACTGTATGCTGCCATTTATAAGTTTTTATAATGTCAAAGAACAGGATATTTGTTGCATTCCTAAGACAAAGTACACATACCCCAGTACACTCGGCATTGTACAGTATGTCCTTCGTCACAGGTACTGCCGTTTTTGGACGAGAAACGACGAGTAATTAATCTGGTGTAGGCCTATGTCTCTGACTGACATACAGTATCATACAAACACACATCGTGATGTTGGACATTTGCCTAATAGATATGCCACAAATCATCAGGCTCGTGACGTGTGTGTCGTCAGCATGACCTTAAAATTCCAGGTCCAATTTATTTTGGAAATGTAATTTAATCTCGCGAGGTTTACATATAATCGATTATTCTAAATGTGTTAATTTGTATACATTGCATTGTGTTTAAATGCTATAGTCACGGCTCCACGGTTAGAAATAGGCTCTATACTGACTTCACCACTGTGCAAGGGATCCTATGGTATTTTATTTTAGGCCTACTTGAAATCACATTATGCTAAACAATAGGCCATTGACAAGGCTATGTTACAGAGTTTATTTGATTATACGCAGTATTTAAATATAGCAGGATACACTGACTGTTATATTGTTTGAATGTTTCTGCAGATTTAAATCTGAAATCATAATAAAATCCAGTAGGTGTCATTGTCTTGAGTGTTGAGGTTTAAACAATCCAGACAGCTGGACTAAATTGTGATTTCATACTATATTGCGCACTGTTATTCATGCTAACAGTGGTAGTTCAAGTTCTGATTAAAGTTCATAATGCTTTGATAAATGTTGCTTTATAAGAATATAGTCTATTGTATAGTGTGTGATTTATTTTCAGGAATAAAAACATTTACCGGGCGTTATTTTTGAAGTCACACCCTACACACCAGTAATCCATCATGCTGCAGTGTGTCTACTATGTGAAAGACCAAAGCAATCGTCGTGGAGGGAGAGGCAACGGAAAAACGGTAACTGCAGGTATTTAATCCGGAATCACTCGGCCCATACAATCAGCCCTGATGACTGTCTCCACCAATCACGACAGCCGCAGGGACCTGTAGATCTACATCCAATCATGTTCTGCAGACGTTATTTCTTCTTTCATACATAATTATAAGGCGGTTTTGCCGTTATACATATACTTATACATATCTTATACTAGATAGATCAGTAGTGCCTTATGTTATTTAATTGTGATGTGACAGTAAACGAGAGATTTTCACATATTGCGTTTCTCATATTAAATATGATGTAAATGATGTAGCAATGGCAAATTTCTTTTTTTTTTACATGCACATTAAAAAAAAAACAAATATATATCAGGTAATCCGGGACCTCTGGGTACTCAGAGGTCCTGCAGGGGGTCCTCCAAATTATTTGAGCACATAATGTGAAATATACATTAACATAACTACAACCCATACCTGTCAACATTGGGTTTTGAAAATAAGGGAAATTTTCTGGCGCCCTGCCCTGGGCCGTTCCTCCACCCC
>JAODUK010004218.1:0-10942 GCA_027564635.1 Typhlichthys eigenmanni
CGCAGAGAGCGGACGCTCCTACAAGACAGGCCAAAAACCCATGGGCCCTGGCCTGCGTCGCCAGAGCGTCCTATGAGGTGTCGGAGAGTGATCTTAACACCGCACAGCTACCTGCTGGCCACCGTTACACATGCAACGCCTCTATCAATTTGGTGGTTGGTCCATTTAGTAAAATCAAGGCTGGCAAATCGTCCCTAGAGCTCGCTCCATATATGAAATGCCATGCCATAAGACGAATCGACAACCCATTAATCACTTTGATGGCTATCTGTATGTCTGCCTCTCCGCCTGTCTGTCTACCTGCGTGTCTGTCGGTGGGTCTCTCCGGGAGAGCTCTGTACGTGCGTATAGCGGCGCGTGACTCAGCCGTGACGCTGGGATAGAGGGAGAGAGAGATTGGTAGAGAGAGCAAGACTCAGAGCGAGATAACATCCCTGCGGTCTCTCATCAGCATCCCGAGCAGAGCTAACCGAGAAACGAGGATTACCAAGGCTGCTTTACAGGTGAATATTGTACATTTACACGATAGGATGATCGTTGTTTGTTCTTAATCTAGCCTGTTATTCATTTAGGCTACTGTTGATCTTGACGAACATTCATTTCTCGACGCGTAGGTTCTTGTCCCGATTCGCCAGACGATAAATGTTGCACTAAAACACAGTTTTCAACAGAACCTCGTTTAAATGATCAGAATGTTTAATTAAAAGTCGAAAAGTAACGCGTGGTCTGCGATTTAACCGCCCCATATTGGATTTAAGCCGTGCTTGCATCTTAAGCGTGCGGTTGGTCGGGGCGTCTCCAGCAGGCCTCGTTACGCACAACAACATTGGGCCCCTTAACCCGACAACAGACACGTCTTAAAGGGAAGGCTTTCTTATTTAGCGTTAACAGGTAGACCCGCGGCGTTGTTGCGGGATAACCGTGTCGTATTGTTTAGCAGGCTATTGCTGCCTGTGTCATTGTGTCGTTGAATTGCTGTGGTGTGTTGTGTCGTGTTTATGGCACTCTTGTTGCATTGTTATGCATAGTCCATTGTGGTTTTGCTTGTTTTGTGTTGTGTGTTAAGGTGATATTGTGTTGTGTAATGTAGTGTGCGTCAAATAAGATTTCAGACGGCAGAATATTTCTGTTTAATAGGCTAGTCATTTTGTTCAAACGTGCAATTAATCTGACTCAATATTAATATTGGTATAACATACATAATTTGTATTGTTACTTTTTAATCTGAGGAAGACTCACTGTCCAGATGACCCTAATCTGTCATTATGTAAAACATAACACATGGACTGTGTTCACAAATGGCAGTATTATTGTTAATGATCTCAGATTGAGATAATATGCAATTGATATAATGAAATATATCGATTGCAGAGAATGCAATATATAATAAATATCCACTAGTTTAAGGAATTCTTGCTTGCTAAAAAGTATTAACACATTGATTACATGATTTGTATCTGGCCCACCCCAAAAATAAACAAATATGAACATTGTATTAAACATAATAAATATGAACTATTGAGGTACAAATATTAGGCTATCTAAAACATCAGGCATAAACAACATTCGATTTATTATGAAAATGCAGTCAGATTGTGAATCTGCTTTTGATCAATCACTGACCAAATTATGAAATATAATCAACATTATTATACTGTACTTAGTTGTGCAGCAGTATAGTTAAAAGCATACATGCAATCGTACATATATAAATACATACAGTATCACAATGTTTAGAAGAAACGTACAATTTGACATTTCGCTAAATACAAGAGCCACGTTTACCAAGTGTTGTTGAACGGTAGCATTACACCTTTATCTTCTGGTCAGTTGGGACCAGCGGCACCCCTAGCTTATTATATCTTTTTTATATTATTATATGTGGTGTTCCTATGTGTTCCTATGGCACCTCCTGCCCTCTCCCCAGGCCAGCAGCATCTCCTCATCATGACCAAAGAGGAGCGGGAGCGGGGGGGCGAGGCGGAGGAGGAGTACAGGGAGCAGCGGGAAAGCGAGGAGGAGGAGCAGGAAGAGGAGCAGGAGGAAGAGGAGCAGGAGGGGGAAGAGCAACAGGAGGTGGTGGAACGGGAGGAGGAGCAGCAGGAGGAGCAGGAACAGGAGGAGGTGCTTGTCTCTCCAGGGCCAGAGCTGGTCTCCGTGGAGCCGCAGGAGGCGCAGGAGCCGCAGGGCCCAGAGGCCCGGCGGCGGCCTATGGTGCACCCGTCGGCTCAGGCACCCCTGCCCAAGGACTACGGTAGGTCACGCAGCGCCCCCTTGTGGCCACCTCACCTGTGGAGTGACCAGAAACCTCCAGTCATTGCACTAGTCAGTACAGACCCTCTAGTGGCTGTAGTGGTACTGCGTCTAGCAGACCACAGAGATACACCCGGTGTAAAGCGTGATGCACGTGACGTTGCTAGTTTCAGACTGACGTGGGCCACGCTGTTTAAATAGCCACAAGAGACACATGCAAAGTGTTTACATGATGTAGAAGAGTACAATGTGTGTACAGCATGATATTACACGGTAGAATGCTGCCGTTGTCGTAAGCTTTCACTTCCCGAGCAAGATGAGTTGTCGCCTCTGCAGAGAAGCATTCTTTCTTTCAACTTGGCATATCCGCCATTTTATATCGGCCGAGGTGCAATTAGGCCTGGCTTTTAAAGGCAATGGGAGATGACACTTGATTGGCTTATTGAATGTTTTACCCAAAATACGCCCATGAATAATGAAGAAAGTAAGTAATAATAATAATAATAATAATAATAATACTACATTTTATTTGTAACACACTTTACATTGTATTACATTACATTTAAAAGTACAACCCTTTCGAACCTTAATGTTGTGTTAGCACAGTGAAGCATTAGGGCTAATGATGTGTTAGCACAGTGAAACATTAGGGCTAATGATGTGTTAGCACAGTGAAGCATTAGGGCTAACAAATGTGTTAGCACAGTGAAGCATTAGGGCTAATGATGTGTTAGCACAGTGAAGCATTAGGGCTAATGATGTGTTAGCACAGTGAAGCATTACGGCTAATGATGTGTTAGCACAGTGAAGCATTAGGGCTAATGATGTGTTAGCACAGTGAAGCATTAGGGCTAACGATGTGTTAGCACAGTGAAGCGTTAGGGCTAATGATACGTTAGCACAGTGAAGCATTAGGGCTAACGTTGTGTTAGCACAGTGAAACATTAGGGCTAACGATGTGTTAGCACAGTGAAGCATTAGGGCTAATGTTGTGTTAGCACAGTGAAACATTAGGGCTAATGCTGTGTTAGCACAGTGAAGCATTAGGGCTAATGTTGTGTTAGCACAGTGAAGATTAGGACTAATGCTGTGTTAGCACAGTGAAACATTAGGGCTAATGTTGTGTTAGCACAGTGAAGCATTAGGGTTAATGTTGTGTTAGCACAGTGAACCATTAGGGCTAATGATGTGTTAGCACAGTGAAACATTAGGGCTAATAATGTGTTAGCACAGTGAAGCATTAGGGTTAATGTTGTGTTAGCACAGTGAAGCATTAGGGCTAACGATGTGTTAGCACAGTGAAGCATTAGGGCTAATGATGTGTTAGCACAGTGAAGCGTTACGGCTAATGATGTGTTAGCACAGTGAAGCGTTAGGGCTAATGTTGTGTTAGCACAGTGAAGCATTAGGGCTAATGTTGTGTTAGCACAGTGAAACATTAGGGCTAACGATGTGTTAGCACAGTGAAGCATTAGGGCTAATGATGTGTTAGCACAGTGAAGCATTAGGGCTAATGTTGTGTTAGCACAGTGAAGCATTAGGGCTAATGATGTGTTAGCACAGTGAAGCATTAGGGCTAATGTTGGGTTGCACAGTGAAGCATTAGGGCTAATGTTGTGTTAGCACAGTGAAGGGTTCTGACCCCCTCATTTTCCCCGACACCAGCCTTTACCTTCTTTGACCCCAACGACCCGGCCTGCATGGAGATCCTGACCGACCCTCAGACCAGCATCCCAGAACTCTTTGCTATTGTGCGCCAGTGGGTCCCTCAAGTCCAGCACAAGATCGACGTCATCGGCAACGAGGTGATGCGTTAGTCAAGGCATGGAGGAATCACAATTTGTGTTTGAAACAAAACTATACACTTGTTACCATCCTCTATATAATAAATAACACAAAAAATAATATGCGTTTATAATTTTACTGCATTTTTAAAACATAATTTGTTTGTAAATATGTTGATATTATCCTAGTAACTGAGATGGTGCTGATATCATAGACATAAAACACTATTACAGAAATGCTTTAAGGAGCCATTATATCAAAGTAGTGAAAAACTGCCAAAAGACCCTCAAGGTTCAGAGGGTCAGGCCATTTGTTTTCAGCTTGCTTATAGTTTCGCTTGCTTAAAAAGATTATATCCACCAATCCACCTTCCCCAGAGTAAATTGTTTTATGTCATTCTTTCGGAATATAAATATTACATTTGCATTTTCACGTAATGTTGGTCTTACTAGTTTCTGTGTGTTGGGGAACAGTAACTATTAAATTGATCCAACAGCAATTGTGATATTAATTGGACATCATTCCATAAAGTCCCACATTGTACTCGTCACAGCGGTGCTCCATGTCATCAGCAATAAGCATCATTTGCATGGTGTGTTTCCTATGTGCTACTTGCCGCTATATTTTTGCTACAGACATTATTCTACATGTATTATAGCCATCTTAGTGCCTGTTGTTGCTGTGGGACGGATGAAAAGACAACCATTGAAGTCATTAGATCAGTGATTAACTAACATCACCATACAATTCTTTGATTTTACACGAGTTGCTACATGACACCACAATACATGATATAATGTTCCCTGAGTGGGAATAGAGGTGAAGCCCCCCCATCCATGAATCTGTACTCTAGCACAATATATTCACCATGTTACTGCCTGCCTGCCTGCCTGTCTGTCTGCCTGCCTGTCTGCCTGCCTGTCTGCTTGCCTGTCTGTCTTCTTCATAGAACTATATGTTGATGTAGAGGGTACCAACACTCATCTCTCCTACCTCTCTGTCAGATCCTGAAGCGTGGTTGCCATGTCAACGACCGGGATGGTTTGACGGACATGACCCTGCTGCACTACAGCTGCAAGGCAGGAGCTCACGGTGTTGGTGAGTCATCTCTTATAGACAATCAGCGGTTACTACAGCTGTTATTGACCAATCAGCTGTTACTACAGCTGTTATTGAACAATCAGCTGTTAGTTCATGTGTGTGTGTGTGTGTAATGGTAAATGGACTGCATTTATATAGTGCTTTTCTAACCTTACAGCCACTCAAAGCACTGTACAGTATTTTGCCTCACATTCACCCATTCACACACCCATGGTGTTTGTGCATGTGTGTGTGTGGGTGCGCATTTGTGCACGTGTGTGTGTGTGCATGCGTGTGCAGGTGACCCAGCGGCTGCTCTGCGCCTGTCCAGCCAGCTGTTGTCCCGGGGGGCAGATGTGGGCCTGCGGTCCCGCTGGACCAACATGAACGCGCTGCACTATGCGGCCTACTTCGACGTGCCCCAGCTGGTGCGTCTGCTGCTGCGGGCCGCGCCGCCCCGCCTGCTCAACGCCACCTGCAGCGACTTCCTGCACGGCACCGCGCTGCACATCGCCGCCGCAAACCTCTGTCTGGGGGCCGCACAGTGTCTGCTGGAGCACGGGGCAGACCCCGCTGTCAGGGTGAGACACTGCCTGCCATGTTATTTAATGCAACATGCTACATCATGTTATTTTATGCTACATCATGTTATTTAATGCTACATCATGCTATTTATTGCTACATCATGTTATTTAATGCAACATCATGGTATTCATTGCTACATCATGTTATTTAATGCTGCATCATGTTATTTAATGCTACATCATGTTATTTATTGCTACATCATGTTTTTTAATGCTACATCTTGCTATTTAATGCTACATTATGTTATTTAATGCTGCATCATGGTATTTAATGCTACATCATGTTATTTATTGCTACATCTTGCTATTTAATGCTAAATCTTGCTATTTAATGCTACATTATGTTATTTAATGCTGCATCATGGTATTTAATGTTACATCAGGTTATTTATTGCTACATCTTGCTATTTAATGCTACATCATGTTATTTATTGCTACATCATGGTATTTAATGCTACATCATGTTAGTTAATGCTACATCTTGCTATTTAACGCTATATCATGTTATTTAATGCTACATCATGTTATGTAATGCTACATCATGTTATTTATTGCTACATCTTGCTATTTAATGCTACATCATGTTATTTAATGCTACATGCTACATCATGTTATTTATTGCTACATCATGTTATTAATGCTACATCTTGCTATTTATTGCTACATCATGTTATTTAATACTGCATCATGTTATTTAATGCTACATCTTGCTATTTATTGCTACATCATGTTATTTAATGCTGCATCATGTTATTTAATGCTACATATTGCTATTTAATGCTACATCATGTTATTAAACTACATCATGGTATTTAATGCTACATGCTACATCTTGCTATTTAATGCTACATCTTGTTACTTAATGCTACATCTTGCTATTTAATGCTAAATCATGGTATTTAATGCTACATCCTGTTATTTATTGCTACATCATGTTATTTAATGCTACATCATCTTATTTAATGCTACATATTGCTATTTAATGCTACATCATGTTATTTAATGCTACATGCTACATCTTGTTATTTAATGCTACATCTTGCTATTTAATGCTAAATCATGGTATTTAATGCTACATCCTGTTATTTATTGCTACATCATGTTATTTAATGCTACATCATGTTATTTAATGCTACATGCTACATATTGTTATTTAATGCTACATCATGTTATTTAATGCTACATATTGCTATTTAATGCTACATCATGTTATTTAATGCTACATGCTACATCTTGCTATTTAATGCTACATCTTGTTATTTAATGCTACATCTTGCTATTTAATGCTAAATCATGGTATTTAATGCTACATCCTGTTATTTATTGCTACGTCATGTTATTTAATGCTACATCATGTTATTTAATGATACATGCTACATCATGTTATTTATTGCTACGTCATGTTATTTAATGCTACATCATGTTATTTATTGATACATCTTGCTATTTAATGTTGCATCTTGCTATTTAATGCTACATCGTGTTATTTAATGCTACATCATGGTATTTACTACATGCTACATCTTGCTATTTAATGCTTCATGTTATTTAATGCTACATCATTTTATTTAATTCTACATCTTGCTATTTAATGCTACATCATGTTATTTAATGCTACATCATGTTATTTATTGCTATATCATGCTATTTAATGCTACATGCTACATCATGTTATTTAATGCTACATCATGGTATTTAATGCTACATGCTACAGCTTGCTATTTAATGCTTCATCATGTTTTTTAATGCTACATCATGTTATTTAATGCTACATCATGTTATTTAATTCTACATCTTGCTATTTAATGCTACATCATGTTATTTTTTGCTACATCATGGTATTTAATGCTACATGCTACATTTTGCTATTTTATGCTACATCTTGCTATTTAATGCTACATCATGTTATTTATTGCTATATCATGGTATTTAATGCTACATGCTACCTCTTGCTATTTAATGCTACATGTTATTTATTGCTACATCATGTTATTTAATGCTACATCATGCTATTTAATGCTACATCATGTTATTTAATGCTGCATCATGTTATTTAATGCTAAATCTTGCTATTTAATGCTACATCATGTTATTTAATGCTAAATCTTGCTATTTAATGCTACATCATGTTATTTAATGCTGCATCATGGTATTTAATGCTACATGCTACAGCTTGCTATTTAATGCTTCATCATGTTTTTTAATGCTACATCATGTTATTTAATGCTACATCATGTTATTTAATTCTACATCTTGCTATTTAATGCTACATCATGTTATTTAATGCTACATCATGTTATTTTTTGCTACATCATGGTATTTAATGCTACATGCTACATTTTGCTATTTAATGCTACATCTTGCTATTTAATGCTACATCATGTTATTTATTGCTATATCATGGTATTTAATGCTACATGCTACATCTTGCTATTTAATGCTACATGTTATTTATTGCTACATCATGTTATTTAATGATGCATCATGTTATTTAATGCTACATCATGCTATTTAATGCTACATCATGTTATTTAATGCTGCATCATGTTATTTAATGCTAAATCTTGCTATTTAATGCTACATCATGTTATTTAATGCTGCATCATGGTATTTAATGCTACATGCTGCATCATGGTATGTAATGCTGCATCACGTTGTGTGCAGAACGAGCGGGGGCAGGTCCCGGCTGATGTGGTGCCTGACCCGATGGACATGAGCCTGGACAGGGCCGAGGCGGCCATGGTGGCCAAAGACCTGCGGCAGCTGCTGCAGGACGCCGTGCCGCTGAGCTGCAACCTGCCCCGCGCCACCCTGCCCAACTACGACAACATCCCCGGTACCAGTCCCCCCCACCCTTCCCCCTTCAACTCATTGTGTTAGAACATGTGTGGTTGCTGTTATTATACACGGCTGGGTCGGAAGACTCTCGCTATCAATATAATCTAACAAGCAGCGCCCAAATTTAACTATTTATTTAAATCAACCCGATTAAAAATGCAAATATCGCATGTGCGCGTTAACACGAACATCCATAGCAATCTTTTTCATGTCAGGCATTCATACATATGATACACCGTCTGATAGTGCACACGTTGGTCTAGCTATGGTCTCTGTTTACAAACAACAGCACGACTGGCAAAAACATCTTATAAAGATCGCCGACACAAATTACGTTGTTCTAATTAGAAACAACACATTTCGCCTTACCTTTGATGAGTTCGATGAAAAAGCTGGCCTTGGCTTGACCCAAAACCTTTTAAAAACGATATTCAAAGCTACATTTTAAGGGGTCATATGTCAAATTTAGCCAATCACAGCTTACATGTAAAGTGACCATTTGTAGTTAGGTCATCGCTCGTTTTAAAGACGGCTGGAATGAAACTTCTCAATGATAGAGAATAACTTTTGACTCAATATGTAGATTAGTACATATTAATTAAATAATAGCATATATATGTATACTTCTGGAGTTATATATGCATTTATAAATAGCACACACATTCATATTTTCTGACATTCATAATAAAACCCATAAATATTTTGATATCTTCACTCACAATGGCTTATTCCTTGACACATATGCTCATCAGATGTTGTATTTTAGTCCTATAGTGTAAAACGGGTTTAGATGCATAATTCCAATAAAGTATTCGATTATATTAATAACATTATGTCAGGCGAAAATGAAGAAAACTAAATATATATATGCTGTATTTGAGCTTCACTGACTAAAGAGCAGTGTCACCCACATTAAATATTTAACCTGCATTGAAGTGCTTGCTACAGTTTAATACCAAAATGACATTTGTGACACCTAGAGGCTTTATGTGACACCAAATAATGTATGAGCATGTTTTTTTGAGAAATTAAATGTATCCAGGGTAGAGGTCTGCACGGGTCCAATAAACTGGACCCGATCCGAAATTAACCAAAGCATTTTTCACCCGACCCAATTTGCATAAATTACAATTTTATGAATTGAGATCCATTCCAAACGGACCCGAACCAGAGAGATGTACCGTGGATATTGTTTTTAAACAGACATACCAGTCCAAAAGACCCGCTGAGATTAAACAAAACCTTACAATGATGTCACAACAGGCGACGCCATGTCACCATCAGTAGTCAAGGAACAGTGCAGAGAAGGTGGCTGAGGAACGCACAGGTTCACCCACAGCAGATAAATGATAAAAGGAAGCAAATGGTCATTTTTCGGTCAGATTTTAGTTAATAATTTAGATTTACCAACGGAAGCCAAGACTGGATTTGATGTTTCAATTTGTAATTCTGTCACGGACCCTGCATGGACCCTGGTCAGACCCACAAGCAAGTAAAGGTTAAAGGAAGTTGCCTGTATGTTCAGGGGCGCTGGCAATAGTAGGCCTATCGCTCACTGGCGCCACTTAACCTGCTGTTTCGTCAAACCATGATAAAGAAATGCTGTTTTTGTTTTTGTTTCAACATTGTATAATTGCTTCTTTATATATATTAAGCTAAACATAATAATGTAAACATATGTATTAATTAACTATCGGGTCCAGTGGGTAACTCGCATTTACCAGAGAATCACAGCATTTATGTCAGACCCAGATCTGAGTCCAACACTCAAAGGTTGGACCCAACTGTCAGGTCTCGGGTCGGGTCTCATGAAGACCTCTAATCCAGGGAGCTAGGGATGAACAGCGTGAGATGTGTGAGAGGGGTGTACTGTGTACACCCCTCTCACACACACACACACACACACACACACACATATGATGTTAAGTAATATCATGTCCCCATCCCAGGTAACCTGATGCTGTCCTCTATGGGCCTGAAGCTGGGAGACAGAATCCTGCTTGACGACATGAAGGTACGCAGTCCTACTATGCACCAGGGGCGCTGCTTGAACATAACACAGCTCACGGCTCACTGTAGCGCTATAGCAGAGCTGACAGCCTAGCTAGGCTCACTGTGGCGCTATAGCAGACAGCTATGCTAGGCTCACTGTGGCGCTATAGCATAGCTGACAGCTATGCTAGGCTCACTGTAGCACTATAGCAGAGCTGACAGCTATGCTAGGCTCACTGTGGCGCTATAGCAGAGCTGACAGCTATGCTAGGCTCACTGTAGCACTATAGCAGAGCTGACAGCTATGCTAGGCTCACTGTGGCGCTATAGCAGAGCTGACAGCTATGCTAGGCTCACTGTAGCACTATAGCAGAGCTGACAGCTATGCTAGGCTCACTGTGGCGCTATAG
>JAODUK010004219.1:0-10942 GCA_027564635.1 Typhlichthys eigenmanni
CACTTGGGGTAAGGACTCATTCCCCACCTGGAGTAGGCACTCCATCGGTTTCCGGCTGAGAACCATGGCCTCAGATTGTACATGATTTTAGGTGGCGCATGCTGTTTCTGTAATAATCACGCGAGCCCTTGATTCAACTGGTGCGTTGTATAGATTGTGCATAAGCTTCCATGACAGTGAGCAGTCTCCGTGATACATCCAAATGCCTGAAGTCATACTGCTCCTAAACACAAGGTGAAGTAGTATTCTACTTGATGTTGACTCACCATAGCACACACACCAAAACACATGCGCACTTCCGAAAAGGTCACTGAATCCGGCAGGACACAGAATTAGGCTTAACACCTGTTCTGTAGTCTACTAACTGTTGCTTGCTACAGTACGGTACCTGTACTGTGTGTACGGAACCGTATTACTGTACTGTAGTGATTCCAGTATGCCAACGGTAGGGTATGGTAGGCCCAAAGAAACAATGGACTAGCCTAAGATACAAGTTTTACAGTACGGTACCGGTACCAAACAAAAGACACTATAGGACAGAATAGCCTAGCTATGATGTATGAAATGATCTACATGATAATTTGAAACCAATACACAATGGCTGCATAATATTTAGTCAGCTGGTGTCTGTATTTTGTGTTTTCCATATTTCCACTATAAATTGATTGAGAAAAGCACAAATTGGTGCTTTAAAATTGACCAGATTGCATTGAAATGAATTTTGAATACCCCGTCTTTGTTACAACCCCAATTTCCCCACTAGTTTCTCACTGATTGTTTTGCAGTTTCTGTTACATACTCATATATGTTCTTTTAGATTGGTGCTACCCGAACCAGTTCAACTGCAATGCCCAGTGCTTCAGTGAGTCCATCAAAACATTGAAAACCTCCAGCATCTGGGACTCTCCTTGTCCAAACTTAACACATTAATCATGTACTACTAGCCTATGCTCCATTTGTTTATCAGCTCCAGACAAGTGGATCCAAGAAAATGAAGGCTGTGGAGGACAGACCCAGTCCCCCATCAACATTGTCACCAGGAAAACTCTGAAAAGCACCTGCCTGGTACCATTCCACTTCAGAGGCTATAAGAAGTGCTTCATAGGCAGTATAACGAACTATGGCTATACTGGTATGCTGCTTTGTTAAAGATGCAACCCAATCAGTCACATCAGTTATTTAGTAAATGTTTCTGCCAGGTTATAGGCTATTGCCACATACTGTATCATGATGGTGTGTTTGGTGTTTTCTACAGTTTCAGTTGCAGTTCCTCACCTTGCCACCATCACAGGGGGAGATCTTATAACACCCTACAAGGCCGTAAAGTTCCACATGCACTGGGGCAGTAATGGAGGCCCAGGCTCAGAGCACACCATCAATGGAGAACGGTACCCCATGGAGGTAGCTAATATGTATGTTTAGCCCATATTTGGCCATAATATGTTGTTATAATAATCAGGTTAAAGGTGAACTCTAAAGGTCCTTTTACACAAAGCGCAACGCAAAAAAAACTATGCGGAAACGCGACATTTAGAATGTTCAGACATAATTCCACAATAATTTGACGTCTGCAACAAAAAGTAGCCTACAAGACAAGAGTGCTTTATGCAATGGACTGATTGACAAGTTTGCTGTGTTGCCTGTTACTGCGGTGCCGGGTGCATGAAGCCGCTGATTCACTAAGGAGGACAAAACAAGGTTCTGTGGTGAGTTGGAGAATGTGTTCTCTACAGTTTGTGACTTTGTGTAGCCTATACAGGTCAGCATACTGCCCATGCTATTGTGTTTGAGTGCTACAAATTAAATAAAGCAGGCAGCTATCAACATGGAAATCTCCGTCAGTAATGAGCTATCCCAGAGGAGCCCCTGTAATTAACATATTTAGTTACTGTACAGTGACGCTTTTAAACAAGAATGTTAGTGCCACTAGTCTTGGCCAGGGGTAGCAGAATAGTCAGGCTGTATTTCATGATTAAAGTGACGCAGTTCAGATGCTATGGATCGTAGGCTACGGTATTTTTTTATTAACATCTGATCCATGTTCGTATGAGGGCACGTAACAATGCCAGCCAATGCAATCTTGTTATAAAAAAAACAACTGTCAAATTGATATTTTCTTACTGTAATCATACCGGATGGTTGCAGGGATACTTTCCCATGTGTTTTAATTCTGTAGACTTTTTGGGTGTTTATCAAAGCTTTTACCGGTTGAGTGGAATGTATAAACAGAATGTAAACTGTCATGTGACATCAATAGTTCGTTCGTTCGTTCGTACAGTGTTGCTAATGATGATTACAAACTGACTCCACATTTTTCTATTGCGAAACACCAGCTCTTGTAAAAACCACTGATGTTTGTGTGTGTCCAACAAGCATTCATACAAACTACAAAACCAGAAAACGGAGCTCCGAGTGTGTCAGCCTGCACTTAAGAAAGACATGCATTTCCCACCGGAAGGCGGCGGTTCATCGCCTGGTCAGTTTTTAATTCGCGTTATGGAGTTGTAGTAGCGGAGGAATAAGCAACAGTACCGTAATCCGATATCATACGAAACTAAAATATAGCAAGCATAGCATAGTCTTGCAGAGCCATATTGGTAAAGTCTGTGATAAAAGCGCTGGCTAACTGCGTCAGTACCTGCCTACTGGACAAGCTAGCTATTTTGATTGACATGCAGGACGACCAACTACGTAACTCAATGACCAGATCCGAAGTCAAACTTGCAAAGTGGAATTTGTTGGAAAACAAAACATCAGGACTTGTAAATCTGGAAAATTAGTAGGCTACGGTTACTGCTTAAAATGCATTATTACAAATTGGTTTGTCATGTAAATAAATTGGTTAATAAAGCTGTGCACTGACATTACGTATACAAACTTGTGAGTGACAATGCTAATGGAAATCGACAGTATTACTTCTTGAAAGTCTGAGAGTCCCGTGTCGACCATACATGTGATATAATGCTAATTAACAGAAGAGGCTGAGACTAAGCGTAGCCTAACCAGCTCAAATAGCAAGTTGCAGCCAAACTTCACATTTTACATGTCAAATGTTAACATACAGTATTTGCTGCTGAAACGATCGTTTACACCAGGGGGGCCGAATCCTTGTCCCGGATTACCACTGTCCTACATGGAGACATCTAAAACATGCAAGACTGTGGCCAGCTACACAGTTTACACCATTGAATCCACATTTGTTTCCACAGCTGTTAGATACTACCTTTTTTTAGCAGACATGTTAAAGGGTTATTGTTATGCATAGTTAATTTACTATTAATAGACAGACAATGAATCCAGTGGAGGAAGTGTCAGATGTTTATTCCAGTAGCAGTTATTTATAAGTACACATCTTATCTACTGTATTTCAGATGGTTTCAATATTCTTACAGCTTGATGTTAACCGTCAACTGCTGAAATCTCTCTCCCTCTGGTTGTCTCAGTCCCTGTCTGTGTCTATATGCTGTTATCAGAGTCACTTGGTTGTTGCCACGGTAACATGGCCTTGGCTAGCATACCAGACTAGTCTAGTCTAACACCAGAAGATATGAAGCAGAGGTCACATAATGACACTCTAGAATTTACATAAATTAAAAACCTATTGAAATAATTATGTCTATTTAGCCATTAAGTTAACTAATAAGTGTTAAAACAGTGGGTTTGCCAGAGCTAACTGCTTTTATCTGCTTGTGTTCAACATGGAAGTGTGACTTAATGTCTGCTACTACTGCGTATGGATGTACCGGTTACACGATAAACCATGGTAAAATTACAGATGTTAGCATTACCATTCCAAATCTAAAATATATTAAACAGTGTTTGATTACCGCGCTGAACAACTCACGGTAAATAGCTTCCCAGCGTGACAGCCTCCAACATGAACCAGTTAGCAATACGCTAGACGCAGCTGCAGCGTAATGTGGGTTTGTTTTGCATTAACAAACACCTGGCGGTAATGCACCAATGAGCTAGACGCCAACCGCCATTAAACGACGAAGAACAACAACACCTGGTGGTAATGCACCAATGGGCTGGACGCCAACCGCCGTTAAATGACAGGAAGAAGAACACCTGGCAATAATGCACCAATGGGCTGGACGCCAACCGCCGTTAAACGACGACAAAGAACACCTGGCGGTAATGCACCAATGGGCTGGACGCCAACCGCCGTTAAATTACAGGAAGAAGAACACCTGGAGGAAGGCAGTGAGTGACAATGCTCTTTTGCACACCACAGAGGGAGCAGCTCAGCGGATCCACGGATCTCTTCCTGACGGTTCTGCATTTAGAAGGATGAAGGATTCCCTCTTGAAGAAGGGTACTGCGAGTCTCCGACTCCGCGGGGCCGTGCTAGTGTTTGCTTTGTGTCCCTTTCACGTGTGATGTTCAGCGGGGTACAATAGCGTGAATATCTTGTTAAAACACCTTTTTTTTTTTTTCTTCTTAAATATCGTGTTAATACCTTTAACCGTGATAATGTTTGTCACTATAATCGCCAAATTACATTTTCATACCGTTTAATCTCTACTACTGTGACTATTTGCGCATATCCCTAGTCGAATGGATCCATATTATTAGTATAAATGGTTGTGTTATAATCATTATTTATTTTGTCTACAGCTGCATATTGTCCACATGAAGGAGGAGTATAATGACCTGCCTACAGCACTAGCAGATCCAAATTGAATTGCTGTCCTTGGGTTTTTCTTTGAGGTAAACATGAAAGGTTATTGAATGGCCGTAGATTTCGAATTAAACAATTATTTTTCTGCATTCTGGTGAATTCTTATGTAACAATTTGTGCCTTTTCTGCATCAATTTGGGGTAGAAATTTATATTTATTTAAAAGGAAAACATGAAATAGAGGAACCCTGGCATCTTTAAAAATATATGGAATATAATGCAGTAAGGGTTATCAAACATACCATAATTTCCTGGCTATTAACCGTGGTTAATACATTGATTTTGCAAACTGTCTGCAGGCTAATACTCGGGTGCGGTCTACACGGGATTACATTATTTTCTCTCATTAGGCAATTTTTATGATAATTTTTACGGTAATTCGGGGATATTAATTATTCATTAAAAACAAAAATTTTGCTATGGAAGTAGGACAATCTGACAAGGGCTTTTCACATGGGAATTGACATCCCGCTCTCCGTCATGCCCGCCTCATGTGAAAGGCAAATCTAGTAAAGAGTCAGGCAGAGACGCGTCTGGTTTTGAGGTAACCATGAGAACAGAACAGTAAACAAACCATGTAGATTAACCAAAATATTTTGCGCATTCTGTCTGATATGGTCTGGTAGGCTACGATAAAAGCTTGTGAAACATGATTTTATAAATGTATTATTTTATAACAATCTGCTGCGTCTATGTCTATGGCTTTTTGTAAGTAGTAGCATGTTGCATGGAATGCAATGTTACAAATGTCTGTCTTGATGATTCTAGGAGTCCGTCCATAACAAAAGGTATGATCCCATCATCCGCGCCCTGCAAGGAATCAAAGAGGCAGGTCAGTATTTTATTGACAGACAAGCTACAATGATTACAAAACAAACGTGACTGCGATTATGGCATTATAAAGTGTATGGATGACCATTTTTCCATTTTTTAGATGCCAATACATCGCTGACATCCATCTCCCTAGCTGAGCTAATCCCTCCCCAGCAGTACCTGACTAGATACTACCGCTACCAGGGCTCTCTAACCATCCCTGCATGTGCTCAGGCAGTTATATGGACGGTGTTTGAACAAACCATCCCACTGAGCAAGCGACAGGTATTTACAACACCAGCTGACTCAAAGGAACTCAGTGCAACAGATATAGCTTTCCATTTGTTTTTTGTTTTGTATTGAAACATTGAAGTAGCATATATGCTATTTAGCATATATGCAGACAAAGTTTATGTAGGCCTAACCAACTTTATTGTTCGGTATGGCTAATGCAGTCTATTGACAGCTAGGACATGGGAGAATCTGCACCACCGCTTTTGTGCATGGCTGTGTGCCATAGTGTGTGTGCGCACTGGTGTCTCAAGCACACACACTCAAGCACACACACCACTCGCAATCACGGAGAATCCCTGCTTGCACACTAGCAATATACAATCGAGACATGTTCAAATGTAATTACTTGAAATCATAGGCTACACAGTGTATACCGAAATATAACAAACTATTTAATTTTATGATTTCATATTGTATATCAATTATTTATCTACAACCAGGAGCTAATACTTGCGATGAGATTGCATGTCCATATAGCTAAAAATAAACCTGTGGTAACTCCGTACCCTTGCCGTAACAGTCAATGACCGAAGTCTTCATCCTAAAACGAGAGAGGTCATTGACCAAGCTGCAATTTCTGATGAGTTGGGAATGAGAACGTGTTGTTGACATACTGTATCTCCATATAGCTAATGCATATCACCCGCGCCGGTTACTGTGTACTAGTGTAGTGGCCAGTACAGCTGTGCAGAGCTGCACAGCTCTGCACAGCCATGTGGTGGCTAAGGGATCATCAACATTGGAACAGCACTGGTTTCCCTCCATACATTTCCATTTTATATAAATGCAAATTGCACAAAAGAAGTCACCAGAATGCAGAAAATTAAGTATTTTACACCCAACATCTTCATATGTACCTCCAATAATCAAAGAAACCTACATCTATGTGTATATCTAATCTGAGCTCCACTGTTCTGTATGGTTTTGTTCTGTATGGGTTGGTGTATGGGTTAGCATGTGTGTTGTCAAACCTACTGGCATAATATTGATAATCTCACTGAAAATAGTAAACGATGTGCCTTATTTATTGGATAAGCAGTTTCCTGTATAAAGACAATGAACAAGAGTGGTGGCTAAGGGACCATCAACAAAATAGTCTACTCAAAACTGACGTTAGTACTGATGACTATAAGGGACCGTAATCTTAATTAATAAAGGCAGTACATTAGAAACTAGTATGTTTTATGCTGTAGAATAAACACACCACTAGCTAATGTGTAAAACTAAATATGACTGTATATAATAAAATGTTTAATTAAATTAAAGTAGCCATTTAAGAATCCATATCTTCTTCAGATAATATGATTAATTATTTTTGCCAGTATAGCTGTGACATTTCATTCCAAGTACTATTTAAAAAGGTCTTAAAAAGTCTTACATTTAACTTTGAGAACCCTGGGTGTACCCTGACAGAAGAACACATCCTGTGTAGTGTTATTTATAGACAATAAACTATAGTTTATGCGTTTTACAGGTCAAATATTTGAGAAGCGCTAATTTACTCTTATTCATCTTTCATTCCTCCAGTTACAAGCATTTTCCAAGCTGCAGGCTACTAATGGTTCGCCGTTGGTGAACACCTTCCGACCAGTGCAGCCCCTGAATGGCCGAAAAGTCTACCGATCAGGAGGAGCTGTGGTTGTGGTCAGCGCTGCTCTGCTTGCATCCTCCATAGCCGTGGCTATGGAGTATCTCTGGTGACTGAGCACATCTTGAGGAAGACATTCATGGGCACACTCTTTAGATTAATATCTTCTATAACTGTCAAAAGTATGTGCCGTTAAATGGGTCACATGTATCCATTATATTAACAAAACAACATAATACAGATGTATTGACTACATACTGTATGTAATGCTTGGATTAAGGCCAATTAATACCTTAATGCCAGCATAACACTATATCAGGCTCCTTGGCTAATGTGACAGTAGATATGATACCCAGAATGGCATGTGGCTATTAATAGCGGGGCAAAGCCATAAATACAAGCAGCGGTCAAAGGAGTGAGCGGCTGCGTCCCAACTCAGTAGCTATGTCCAGGAACACTGCCAGGTGAGTGTTCATGCGCACCCTCTCAATGTGGTGGAGCTGGGGTGGTGATAAGGTCAGAGTCTTTGTGTTGTCTATGCTAAGGCTAGGGGCTCAATACCCATGATGAACACCTTGATGTTCTGACATGACAGGGCAGGAGGTGGGTATGAGAGTAAATATTAAAGAAAAATATTAACACATGCAGTCCCAGATGTTACAGTGGCATGGATTAAGCATGTTCTGCTAACCTTACCTCGAGGTTACATATGTTATTTGTAGCTACAGACTACTGGAGTCCTGTACAAATCAAAATAGTGCAATTACAATGAAACACGTGAATTACTTGACCATTTTGACCTAAAATGTAAGTGCTTTGGTCTTATCTGATGAATGTGTGATTTGTGAATATGGCTACAGGACCATTGATGCACTTAATGTTATTTACTATAAATTAATCCCTGTTGAGTTCTTATTAATTTACTGGATGGAGGATTGCAACTTTCTGGCTATAGTATGAAAAGTTGTGATTGTGATGATTGAGCAACATATATATTTTACATTGTTTCATAATTTTTATGACTAGACTTCTCCTAGAATTTTATATTGTTAAATTGTTTCAAGTTATATTTCTATATTATGTCATTATATTATATCTCTATTGATATTAAAGCACATCGTTTGTGTTATTCATATATTTCAACTCATGGTTGTCTTCCCATAAATTACTGAAATGTAATGTTTTTCTTTATTATATACAAACACCTGACATTTGTGCCACAACTCCCCAAAAGAGTCTTTATATTTAACATGACCCTGCATTACTGTATAATGGCTTTCCAAGCTATTTAAATAGGATTACATAATTGAAAGAAACTTTTAAATGAATATTTCATCAAAATAAGGCTCTGAAAAGCAACTTAATGACAGCCTCTGCGGGCGCTGATGTTTGTCTGCTGTTAGACTGGTTGACATGCTTTTTAGTTCCTTGTCCCATTCAGTCAACAGAGTCTGAGAACAGTCGTTTAAAACCGTAAATAATACTAACGTTCTTGATGTTAACAGATGTTTGGGCTGACCGTATCGAGCCGTGCCGTGCCTGCTCGTGCAATGGAAAAGGGCCAACTGTGCATTGTGCAACATTACGCCATTTCCTTACTTCCTTACTGTAATGGGATGCTCTTTGCTGATAACTAATGACAAACTAAATAAGCATTTACATTTACTGTGGAATATAACATCATGCTTTGCACAGCTAGTCTGTGTGTATTTCTTAATGCTGGCTTCAGGCAGATCCAGAGTAGAGGGCCACTAGCTGGCTCATGGATGAATCAGAACCAAGGATACCACCAACAGAGCAGAGCTTGAGAGAAGAGAGAGAGAGTTGTTAACAGCTTGCAGGTACAGTTGTATACGAACAGGCACGTGCACATTTTCTCTAGTCTCCAAACAGTGACCTGTTATCAGACTTGTTTTCTAGAGTCCCAAGGAAAAAAAACTGTTAAGCAGTGGCACCCAATCATTTTTTTAGTTTGTGGAGTCTAAATGAACACCACCGCACTAGTGTTTGGTTCTCACTTCCCTGATCTTTCTGTTTGCAAATATCAAGATATAGCAATCAACCATTAGCATGCCCCTTCATCATCCGCTCTAATATATGATTAGGTTACCGGTATACAGTATGTTGCTACAGCAACACATTTAGACTGTCAATCATTGACTCTGTGCCTGAAACCCTCATACATGCTTTCATAACCTCCTGTTTTTACTATTGCAATGGAGTTCTGTATGGGGTGCCTAGCAAAGCCCTGGACAGGCTCCAGTATGTCCACACCTCCGCTGCCAGGGTCCTCACTCGCACCAAGACCTGACAGCACATCACCTCAACCCAGATCTCAATGGCTCCCAATAAAGACGCGCATTATTTACCCTTGCACCACAGTACCTCCTTGACCTCCTCCAAACCTATACAACACCCCAGAGCCTCCGGCCCTCAAAAGCTGGTCTACTCTCCCTTCCCCACACCAGACTCCGTACCTTCGGAGGCAGAGCTTTCAGTGCAGCAGCCCCGACTCCCTGCAGATATCTGCAACGCTCCATCCCTAGACATATTCAAAAAACTCCTCAAAAACCATCTGTTCACCACAACCTACCATCTACCCTAGCACCACTTTCCTGTAGCCTGTTCTTGTTTTGCCTGTTTGTTGTCCTTGTGTGCAAGTGTCCTTGGTTTTTTTTTTATAGACGTTATATAAATGTAAGTTTTTTTTTTAATATTATTATTATTATATAGTAAAGGTTAGTGTGGTAGAATAAGAATTGATTGGTTGATTTGTGAGATCACAAGCTGCAACAAAGATAAGACACCTTTTGTTTCTCTGACAGAATTCATTTATGGAATTGTCCTAAATGGGCCTATGTTTACATACATCACCTTAACAACACTTTTAAACTAGTATGGCCTACCATTAATATGCAGGCTTAGATTAGGCTATTTTCTTGACATTTACTTATAGGCTATGCAAAATTGCAGTGCTTTTGCCATTATATAATTTTTAGATTTGATATTGTGTAGGCTCTGGCTTTATAGTGACTTTCTCCCCCCCCCATTGTTGAACATGAATGAAAAATAATAGTCCATTATACTGTATCTATCTGATGGAGTATTGTATGCTGTTGGTTGATATTTATTTATTTATTTAGAGGACACAATGTTTAATAAATCTGAGGAGACTAGGCTGTATGTCGGATAACAGATTTTCTAAATAGCATATGGATAGGCCTATAATATCATGACCATATAACGTGGCACTGACGTTAAATTGAGCTTGACTTTAGTAGCTTGATAGAGATCCTATCAGAACAGCGCTTAGCCTTTTCAAACTAAGATGGTCTATATTCTCCTGCTAAGCCCAATGGGAGAATTTAAATGCAAATAACCACAAACATTACATACGCTGTTTATTTTGCATATTGTAAAACATATTTCTACAGTAGGACAATTATAATATGTAGGTCTACAGCAGGGCTATTCAATTCCAGTCCTGGAGGGCCACTGCCCTGCATGTTTTAGGTGTCTCCCTGCTCCAACACACCTGATTCTAATGAATTGGTATTTTGAAGC
>JAODUK010004220.1:0-10942 GCA_027564635.1 Typhlichthys eigenmanni
TGTAAACTGGCTGCAAAGTGTTAACCAATGTTTTAATGACTTCCAAATCATTCTGCTAGCATAAACTGATGCCTAGAATGTGTACAACATATTATTAAAATCAACAGATTAAAGATACAGCATTTAAAAGGTGGGACAGTTTCAGGCAATATCAATGTTGCCGAAAATTGTCCCCCTTTGTAAACTGGCTGCAAAGTGTTAACCAATGTTTTAATGACTTCCAAATCATTCTGCTAGCATAAACTGATGCCTAGATTGTGTACAACATATAATTTAAATAATTTGATTAAAGATACAGCATTTGAAAGGGGAGACAGTTTCAGGCAATATGAATGTTGCCGAAAATTGTCCCCCTATGTAAACTGGCTGCAAAGTGTTAAAAAATGGAATTAGAATATTTGTGTGAATAGAATCTATTGCGCTGTAGCTTCTGAACTCTTGAAGTTCCATGGAGGAGCTTGCAGATGATGAGTGTGGAATGAATGACTAGCGGCGTGCAGAACCATAATCTGGACGAGCTCACCAGGTAACCCTAGCAACCATAATGAGCATCCAGGCGTTCTACCAGATCCACGATAAGGTATAGTCAGTCCTCTGTTAAACACTAACCAGGGTACTGTAGTTAGGAGCCTAGTCTAACGTCCTTCAGTGGTATGTGTGTGTGTGTGTGTGCGCGCACGTGCGTGTTTGTATGTGTGTGTGTGTGTGTGTGTGTGTGTGTGTGTGTGTGTGTGTGTGTGTGTGTGAAACCTTATGGGTATAGGTAAGGGTTACACCATTCATCTTTTGATTGACACTGTGATGTAAATACAAGACACTGGTGTCAGAATACACACACACACAAGCAGATAATCCCCAGACAGGAAGAGTGGTTTCCTATTCCTATTTATTCTCTCTCTTTTAACCTTTGACCTCATCCCCCAGTATCTATAAAAATGAAATGAAGCACTCCTCTGTGCCTTCCCCACTTCTCTGGGCTTGCACATAGCAACACAGCTGCTATTCATTTATACTTTATACTCATTAATGTCTGTCAGGCGGTTTGCTTTTAAAACAGTCCTGATGTCATGACCCATTGATACTGAGACCCTACTCTCCTCTACATCTAACTGGTAGTACTGCTGTTTAATACATTTGCCATTCAACCTCAGAAGGTGTCTCATAGCTTATATCGTTTACTTATTGTTTATTCAAGTCAGGTTTATTTCTATTGCCCTTGGTCTCAAAGGGATGCACAGGCCCACGTTATGGAAACAAACCACACCCCTGCTCCACCCATCAAGGATACACTTCCCTACAAGAAGTGGAAGGGACCACAGAGGTTAATTACACGTGAACATACCTCCTCGGCTGGCTGGCTGGCACCGCCGGCGCTACGACTCGCTCAAATCTCAAAGGTTCTCTGTCCTGGCACAACAATGGTGGATGGAGCTCCCGACAACAGTCAGGACATTACCCACCTTCCACAAGAGACTCAAGACACACCTCTTCACAACCCACCTTGGTACCTCGCGTTGCGACCACCTCCTGGCACTCAATCCTCACTCAAGCATCTTCATCAAATCTTATTTGTACTTTAAAGAAAATAAATAAGTAAAATATCTACTGTATTAAGCACTTTAATATTTAGGCCATTAGCAATTTTATTAAATTATATATTGATGGTGTATGACGTTTACCAGAGCCATGGAAAGAACAGAGTTACGCCAACGGAATTTCGAAATTGTCAACGGTCACATGTTGCAACGGTTCATGGAGAGGCTTAACCTATGGCACAATAGTTCCCGGAAGTGCTTGGTGGGCAGAATACATAGTTTTATATATATATATATATATATATATATATAATAATGCACCCATTTACATTTAAAATATAATGTATAGGGTACTTTTAGTATTTAGTACTTTAGGCTAAAAAACGGTCCATTGGAGTGAACAGAGATGACCCTCTCTTTACATGGCTCTGACCTGTACTATTGACAGTGTACTATACATGTAAGTGGCTTTAGATAAAAGCATCTGCCAAATTCCATAGATGTAAACATCTGTGTATGTCACGTCAGTTGACTCAGGTGTTCAAGTGAAGTACAGACAGACCACAGCACTTCGCTTTCTTCATGAATTGTCTTTATTCACCAACATGTCATGAGCACAGCTACAGTGTCGCACACTCTCACACACAAGCTACTTAATCTTTCATTGACAACAGATCAGTAGATCAACAGATAAATAAATAGACATTCATTCTACCATGTAGATGTAGATGTTATTGTCTCTTTCCAATATGTACATATGCACACATCATTTAAAGCACACACACACATGCACGCACACATACACGATCTCTCTCACACACACACACACACACACACACACACTTGGTATATTGTGTACACACAATGTACACAATATTTTACTTTTCAAAATAATTTCTGAGATACTGCAACAAAAAGACTACAAAGAGCTGAAACATCAATAGATTATTGACTATACTGTATATCACGTAACAGAACAACCGCATGTATGAGAGACAGGCAGTAAGAAAGGCAGACAGTGAGACAGGCAGACAGACAGATAGTGAAATGGTCATTAAAAAGCCATGGTAAGTCTTTAGCTGTGAGGGCAGCCACAGTTCATCATGACTTAATCATGATACTGCAGATGCCAACCAACTAACCTCTCTCTCTCTCGCTCTCTCTCTCTCTCTCTCTCGCTCTAGCTTATTCCCTCTCTCTCCCTCCATCTCTTTCCCCACTATATATCTATCTTCACTAAGTCTCTCTCCCTCTCTCTCTCTCTCTCTCTGAGGAACTTAACTCAAATGATTATGGTTTGGATTGTGGGTGGGGTGGGGGGGGTGTTGTGTGTCGTCCATGTTGGAGGTCCACCTGATGAAGAACAGAGACCTGATAAAGGTGAGCGTAAGGTGAGTCGTACCCGGGACGCCATTACGGCCATGAATCATTCACACCGCCAGCATCACACACACACACACACACACACACACACACACACACACACACACATGCACGCACACACACACTACATATACAGACACACACATAGGAACATATACACACACACACACACATACACACAGGAGGAGTGGCTGTCCCTGAGGTGACACCCACTCCCAGAACACATACTGAGACAGCCTGTCATTGCTACGGTAATGCAGAGTTCACAATGAGGATGTCCCAAACACGCACACGCACACGCACACGCACGAACACGCACACACACACGCACACACACACACACACACACCTTTGGGCTGTCATTGGGACTGGAACACAAATTATGCCAGAAGTCGTCATTTTGCGCTCTAACACACACCTGTCCATGCAGGCACTGTTGTTTGTGGTGAGAAGAGGCAATTCACTTCACATCAGGTATGGATTCTCACCATTGGAGGTTTTCTCTCCTCTTTGTAATGCAACCTCTCTGAGCGCTGCTGGTCGCTTTGTCCACCCTTCACCTAAATGTTTAAGCTAGCTTGTTGCTGGCGTCTGATCCTGCTATGCTAACATCATACTATGCTAACACCTGCTATGCTAACGTTAGCTACACACGCTACTTACTCATTTAGGCATACGACAGCTAACAGTTAGCTGTTAGTTAAATGCTTATTTTACAAATAACAATATATTAAATTACAAACAAACATGTTATCGTTTCTACAGTCTGAAATGTGGAGATGATGATGATTTGTGCGTCATGTTTGCATGTGTGTATGTGTGTGTGTATGTATGCGTGTGCATGTGTGCATGTGTGTGCTAGATCTCCGTTGCCACAGGGCGGTGTGTGTGCGTGTGTATGCGTGTGTGTGCGTTAGGGGTGCACAATATATCGCCTCAGTATCGTTATCGCAATATCACGTTGTGCAATATCATATCGCAAATGTTGCAGGAAGTGCAATGTTGAATTTATGTAGTGGAGAGATGCGTCCATTGGCTGTGTGGCTTAGTTGTGTTTGATTTAGACAGAACAGTAAGATGTGTGGCTGAGGAAGCTATCAACATAATAGAGATGGAAGAGGAAACATCAGTTGCCAAAAAGAATGCCTCCTCACTATCTTGGAATTACTGTTGATGTACCAGTCCAATATGACTGTCAGTTGAAAATGTTTTATTTGTTTATTGTTATCAAAATATTTTTGATGAATTTTCCCATAACCTGTGTTACTACTTATGTTTAAAAATATCACAATTAATATAGATATTGCAATTTTCATGATCAAGATCGCAAATCACATTTTATCAATACCGTGCACCCCTAGTCTCTAGCTCGAGGACCTTTCGATAGTAGTGTACATTAGTCACCATCCAAAGGCCAAGCGTCATAAACTCAGGAACTATATCGTAATATAACATACTATTGAAAAGGCATAGTTTAGCGATTAAGCTAATACACTTTTAGTCAAATTCATTGAATATCTACTCACGATCTGATAGCTATATATTCTGTGCGCATACTGCAAAAACAATCAAACAAAACTGAAAATGGGAACACAAACAAAGTGGTTAAGACTGCACCTAACAACAATATCCTAGCCTTCACAATGGGTTTCCAATGTGGGGGCAGAGCTTCTGAGGGAGCACCACAATAACAAGCTCCGGAGGTATCGGCAAATGAGAGGCGAAAAAGCGTTAAAATGCATTGTAGTAAATTACATCATACAAACGTGAATGTTTGCAACGTGAATGTTTGCAACGCAAATATGCGATGTATCCTACATATTTTATTCACTTCAAGGATGATTTTGTTTCGCTTTCGCCAGGCGATTATGTTTATCAACTAACTATTGATGTCACATGACAATAGCGGAACTGTTTACTTTTTACTCAACCAGTAAGATGGAAACTATCGCTGGAAAGTTCGATGGCACCTTTTGCATAGTTTCCGGTACTGTTTTTTGTATATGCAAGTAGTCCCTCATAATCCGCCTGGAACGCAAAGTAGCCTTGCTGTTTTTGTTTTCGACGAGTGGAGGCAGAGCTGCAGCTATACTTCCATGGTACCGTACGCGTCCAGGTTGGATATCCGGTACCTACGGTATTGTACAAAAACAACGCCAAACAAAGCCAAATCGGCTGCTGTTGGCGGGTGATTAGGAAGCGCTTGATTTGATACATAGAGTTTTCTATGAGAGCACGTATTTTAACATCAATATCGCAGTCGATCATGTTCATTTAATTGTTGAAGCCAAAATCGTAATCGATATTCAATTAAATAGTGCAGCCCTAGCCTTGGCTTATTTTATGTGCAGAACATGTCAAATAAAAAAATAAGTATGTAGTAGTATGCGACAATACCCCTACACATTTATGTCCTTTATACAATATTTGGGGTCAATTTGACCCAATACACCCTGAGGCATATTATTCTATGCCTGAGACACACACACTCACTCACACACACCATAGAACTATGTTACATTGTTACAATTCAAGCAGAGAAGCCATCAGATCTTTTTTCCATGCTCTCTTTAGCCTCTGTAGTACAGTAACCTAAACAATATTATTTTCTCAGTTGAGAGACAAAACAAATAATTCTACATCACAAAGTGTACGTCACTTCAACTACAATCTTCCTCCAGCAATATGAGCAAAAGATTGAGCTAAATATTATCTGCTCGGAGGGCCTTGGAGCTAATGGATGTACAAGCTAATAGAATAGAAGCTAACAGAAGATTGCAGTGCAAAATAAGTATATTTCAGATAATGAGGATCATTTAGAAATCAATTATAAGAGTAACCCCCGAGTCAGCCACAGAAGGAACCCCACACACAGTGGAAACCCACTAGTATCTGCTGAAAAGCTCCACAGCCAGCCATAGGAAGGGACACACAGTCAGCCATATGAGCTCCACAGCCGGCCATAAGAGTGTCACCACATCCAGCTAGCCGTAAGAGCTCCACAGACAGCTGTATAAAAGACCCACAGCCAGCTGTATGAGCCCTACAGCTAGCCATAAGAGCCCCACAGACAGCTGTATAAAAGACCCACAGACAGCTGTATAAGCCCTACAGCTAGCCATAAGAAGAGGCCCACAGCCAGCTGTATGAGCCCCACAGCCAGCCATAGAGCCCCACAGCCAGCCATAGAGCCCCACATACAGCTGTATAAGAGACCCACAGCCAGCTGTATGAGCCCTACAGCTAGCCATAAGAAGGGGCACACAGTCGGCCATATGAGCTCCATGGCCGGCTGTGTGATGTCCCATTGCAAGCCATACAGTAGGTAGAGCCCCACAGCCAGTTGTAGGGAGTGCCCCAGAAATTGTGTTATTAAAATTTTTCATTATAAGCATGATTTATGCCACAAGTCTTTATTATAGTGGATCTCTTACATCTACCCAATATGTAACTTTAGCACAAAAAACAAATTACACTTCCTTATCTAGTACAGAATAATTGCAAACATTAGTTATATATTTTATCTATATAGTTCGGAATTGAGGTAAAGACTATATATGTTAATGGGTTTTAATGTAAATTCTTATTTATGCAGTGATTTTTAACCCCAAAAATGTCCCGGGTAATGTAGACCCAAACACCTCCAAAGGGTCAAAAAATTAAGACTGTACAAGGGTTAAGAATAAATAAAAATAAAAAAGCATAGGCTGAGTTTCTAGAGAGGATCACACTTAAATAAATTCAACAAAGTACTTGTACCATTTTATTTTTTACTCAGTACATGCTGAGTTTTGCTGTGCTTCAGAGTTTCCTTCCTTTTGCTTGTAACTAGATATGACTAAAGTGAACACATCTTAACCCAAGTGATTCATTTTAACAGGAATTCAAATAGGAATTCAAGAGAGGTTTGAAAAGTATGCTGTGTTTTATCTTTGCAAATAAGATTTAGAAATAATATAGGCCTTTATGTCCCAGTTACGGCCATGGGCCTATATCACTGACTGAAGTGACACATTTAAACAAAGATATTGGATATTTTGGGCTGAAAATAAAACACAGATGAGCTACAATTGAGCAGCATATGTTATTGTGTTAGTTGAACGTTGTTCTTGTGTTGATTCATGTTTAACTTAACAAGTGCCATATAGGCTACAACTCCATGCAATCATATCATACTAGTAGTGTAGCTATATCAGCATATGCCGTGGCAAGGACACTTCCAGGCAGCCATTGGCCTATTACAAACTATTACAAAATATTAAGGCTACATTGTACGTTGAATGACGCAGAGCCATATCGAGGCAATATTTACCTCATGCTACCATTACTGTACAGTAGGCTACATGCCCATACCTCTATTCGGCCGCAGATGTCTGGATACTGGTCCAAGTGTCGTGATCTGGCAAATCGGATTTCTGCAGTAACCTTTTTCACTCTGGAATAAAATAATATAATTTCCTCTGCATTGGTGGGCCAGTAAAGGATAAGATATACCACTGCAAGCAGACTGCGTCTCGAATCAATGCATGCGATTAAAGTTAAGTTGTGCGCTCACTGGGTCCACAGCCACGCGTGTAAACATTACAACAGAACATGAGGTATTCCAGTCCTCGGACATCCGACATCAGTGAATTACATTTAGCTGTAGTGTGATCTTCCCATCAGAAAGCTAAGCTTAGTAAATTACATCAGAACAGAACTGGGACACCGCAAGGCATTATGGACCGGTTAAAGCTGCAATGCACTGTAGCCTACTGGTGGGACTTTTATCCAACATTTTAACAATCGTGTGACGACACATTAGTGTACCTATTATTTTTCATGAAACAGAACACATGCAGCCTATTTCGACATGAAATTCCTTTACAATTAAATAATTGTTGTTAATCTCAAATCATTAACGTTAATCTTTTTTTTTTTTTTTTTAAGTTAATCGTGAGTGAGTTCATGAGAATTTTGTGAATGTTACAAAAAGTGTGACTTTGATTGCAACGTCTGACAATAGGCTAATCTAGCTCTATGACGTAAATATGTCCAATAAATAAGACTACATCACTACATACTAAAGCTATGTAAATAGTATGCTTAGGACCTATTGGCCTTGATTGTTTGCGTTTAGCGCCCTGGTTTAATGTTCAGTAGCCTACACGAACTGTCATGCGTTGCTTTGACACCTGTTATGTCTGTCAATGCGCGGTATATTTTCAGACATGTTTCTATGCTGGTTTATAAATACCATTATTTAGAGCTCAAACCAGTTCTGACAGGACATAAATATATTTAGGTCATTCATTCGATAAAAACAGTCAATTTAGGTTAGGCCTGTTTCCAATTTACAGAAAACATCACACGAATATTGTTTAAAATAAGTAGCCTAGGCTACAGGCCAAATGTACTGTAGCAAGGAAGGACATTTTAGGAGCACCCTCCTCTAAAAGATTAATTATAGACTTTGTCCCAAAATAAGTTGCAATGAAGAGTAATAAATAATTTCAAATAAATAAGGATTCTAATTTTAGGGGAAAGAAAAATGCCCTATATCTGACTGGGCATTATTTATGTTGACATTCTTTTGGGAGACAGAATTTATGTTAAAAAAAAAAAGATTTAAAATCGTATATGACATATAGTCTACCAGTCAACCTAATGTTTTATTTTAGTCTGCCCTTCACCCTTGTATGGAACCAGACAGCTGATGTTAAATGACATCCAACCACTCTGCCTCACTATGACTGAGTGTCAATGTTACCATTGATTACTTGCCTTAAAATAAAACACTAAACACATTACAAACTGCAAACACCATTGGAACATCAATAACATCCTTTCGTGTGTCGACCTATCCAACTCAATTTAATTGTGGATTAAGTGTGAAAACATCTCTGAATTTGTTAGTCATCTTTAATGTGCAATTCAAAAAGCATGAACAGAATGATGAAATGTAACAATTGTACATTATATAAAAATGTAGACTCAAACCACTCAAGCCATTTGCACACAAAAAACTAGAATCAATTATGTGTGTGTGTAAGAGAATTCTAATAACAATGTTACATATATACATGGCATTAAAACATTAAATACATTTTCCTTTCATTGTAATAATCCTTCATCATTCACAATCAGTACATGTTTACAGAAGCATTCTGTATCTATTAGACAAATTACGAAAACCTGCCAACATATTAGCAGTAGCCATCAAGGCTCCTACAGTATGTATACAATAGCACTTAAGACAACCAAGTACAGTATATCCACAAACAATTGTGGAAGAGATATACTTCAGTTAATCGCTTTACCTTTTAATACAGCCATTTAAAACGTTTTACTTACATACAGTATAAGAGGTGATAACCTCATATGTATCCACAAGAGACAAGGAGATGAAACAGTCACTATTGCAAATTATTTTGTAATTCTAGTTTTTTTTTACCCATTTGGAGCCAAATGCTGTGGATTTTGTTGAAGTTACTACAGCTCAACCATAATACCACAACCATAAGCTGTGTTCTTATTTTTGTCTTGTTACAAGTTCACTATTTTGTCGTCCTTGCATTGATGAAGTCTGTTTTTCTATACCCTGCCTGTTGAGAGAGAAGAAAAAAACAAATCAATTTGTGGATATTAAATTCAGCAAAAGCTCAGTAGATTTCAGAGTTTTTGGATTCTAATACAGCCCCTCTTGTAAGCCTCATAAGCCTGTCTGCTCGTAAATGCTTGAATCAACTGTAAATCACTGAACATAAACTATTAAACTGCAATCAATATGGTTTACATGGTGACTTATGACCCAATTTAAAACCACAAACCATCCATTTTGGAAGCTTGATGTGTGAAATAGGAGGAGGCACGGGCAAAACAAGACATGTTTGAGAACATCAGAGTGCATGACCCTTTCACACCTGTGAGGTGCTTACACTTCTCTATACTCCTCTCCCATCATAGGCTCAATTCCCCATGATTAAAGGCGTAAACACACGCCCTTTCACTTTACCCACATTGACAATGGAGCGGCAACCGCTGGCAAGATAGTAATACCAACAGTAACAACACATCTCTAAGGATGGGAAGGAAAATGGAATGGACAGACACCGGTCAGCAAAGCGGATACCCTGGTTGTATGTATAGGAAGCCAGTGTACTGTAGCATATCGCGTGTAGCTCACCTTCCGGAAAGCTCCGTGGAGATCGGTGTGATTCCACATACTATGCAGCAAGACGCCTGCGGCCTGACTCGTCCTTGTTGGTCCATAACTATGGAATGGAAGTAGAGCAGGTGACATCATCAAACAAACTATTGCTTTTACATGTTCCTGAACTTTCCTGATTAGACAACTCCCCAGCAGTGACAACTTGTTAAATCAATGGCTACAACTTCATAGTATAAATACATCACTCATTAATGTTACGCTACTCAAGACATGGAAGACTTTAAATAAATACACTTTCATTATTGAAAACACTTCTGTAGACAGGTGTTGCATCCAGTACAGATAATATGTACACAAAAGCAGGGGCGCCACCTGGTGGCAATGCCTCTGGAATAAAATGTGCATTCAATAAAAAAACTGTAGCACTGTAGGAGACTTGATATGCTTGATTTAGCCTGGCATGCAGTTCACTGTTGTGACCTCAAGGGGCACAGAACATACAGTCTGTATCGTATATGTATGTGGTGAAATAAAGTCAGGGTTTCCACTAAAATGTAACATGCCCTCTCTTTCCATGACCTATATTGACCATCAAGCACATCATAAAGTGCCTTCCATTAATTTATAGTGTGTATGTATGTATGTATGTATGTATGTATACTAGTGCTGTACCAAACAATTATGTTTTTGGTCGATTAATCTATCAATTATTTTTTCCATTAATCTATCAATTACTTTTCCCAATTAATCGGATAACTACATTATTGATAATATAGAAATCCAGTCGATGCCATCGGGTGCTCCCTCAGAATCTGTATCACCCACATTGGTAACACATAGTGTTGTGCGGCCTGCACCACTTTGTGTTCCTTAT